>OMNV01014233.1:126106-183654 GCA_900303265.1 Brotula barbata
GATAATTTCGTCCCTACCAAAAAAAAAAGAATTAACCAGTTGCAAAGTGAGAAATAAAAAAGTAACAGGTCTGAACGAGTAATGTGCTAATGAGTTCAAAGCAATATTAAAACTCTAATGAGAGAAAAAAGACATGATGAGTATCGTAAAATAAAATGGGTAATAAACAACAGCTGGACTGCGCTGCCTCTGGACACTGGGGGCAGCGCAGTCCAGCTGTTGTTACTGACTCTCAGCTTAATCCAGTAGATAAACCTTTTAAATCCAGCCCACAGTGATCCACACAGTTCACAAATCCCCCATGCACAATCATAGATTAGCTGCTCTGTGGCTGACAGATAGCTGTGCACAGTCAAGCAGGGTGTCAACATTCATCTGACATGAGTCCATCTGTCAAATTAGCTCCTTCTGCTGATCTCTATGTGGATATGTCCATGATCAGGTCAGATCCATGGCCAGCCTTTAGATATCAGCCTTGTCATTAGTGTGAGATACTCACAAAGTGTGCCAGGGGTTAAAATGATACTCACTTTTACAGAATTGAGTGATTTTCAGGGAAATTCTGTATGAAGTCACCAACATTTTTTTGTAAGCTGAGGTATTTTTATCATGCTTTTACGACTTTGACATAACATGAACCCTTATGGATCCATATTATTTCTTCTACAGCACAAAGATATAAATTCTGCATGCCACAGTAAAAACTAAACTCATCCTGTGGATTCACAGATAGAACTGTCTATTTGATGCTTATAATAGCATGTAAAGTCAATTTTCTTTGACTATTTTCCACAACATTCTCTCAGATACTTCTTGTTCTAGGGCAACATCACGCAATCTGTCAGCTATTTGGGGGCACGACAAGAGGAAGATACTATAGAGATAGAATAGAGATCCACAAAATGTATGTTTTCTTAAAATGTAACATGTGTAGACAGGAACAGCACTACAGTTTTAATTTATATTTACTCAGCTATTTATATATTTGAATAATTTCATGTAAAGTCATTCTTTTGAGTTGACTCATGAGCATGTCAAGAATAATTGACTGGAAACAACACATTAATTTACATTCCAAAGGTTTAAGAGGAAAACTAAAAGCTGAACTCAACTGTAGGAACTTTAGGTCAAATGTGATCACAAATATATCATGATTCTTCCTCACCTCTTTGTGACTTTTTGTTATTCAACTTAAAGTTCCGCTGTGTGAAATGTGTTTGTGGTGTAAAATAATATACTGTGTGTCTAATGTCATGGGCTTGCTCAGTGTTTTTGAAGAGAGGCCATTGGACACTGCTCCATGGTACCTGTGTGTCTGTGCTGTTGGATTCAGCCAGCGGCTCCTTCACTGTCTGCAGGCTTGTGACCACGTTCTTTCCCTCGTCTTCTTGCTTGTCATTTATCACCTCTTCCACTTTTTGCATCTCCTGCAGTTTGAAACAACAATATTTATCAGCCTTGTATGTACTGTATGTATCCTACAGAAGTAGAGAGATGATATCATATCTCATAGCCATAAATTAATGTATCATGTGGAGGATGAGATGGGCAAGTTGTGGCCAAGAATGTCTGGGGGAGGGGGATAGGGTCTGTTTAGATAGATTGGCACATTACGTACAGTTAACAGTCAATATTTATATAATTTACATTATAGTAAAAGGAGGGACTTCACACATTAAAAAACCTCATTCCAAGAAATCTGAACACATGGAACTGTGACCGTGCTGAACTTTTCCTGTAGATCTTTTGACTTGACTTGACAGATGTTCGAGTGGACAGGTCTGAATACAGCTGTGTGTTATAAAGAAAGGCCTGATAAACCTGTGGTGCTGTCTGTGCTCTCTGCGTCTGTGTCTTGTCAGCTTCAGATGCTGTCCTGCTCTGCTCCATGCAAGACAACTTCAGCTGCTGCAGAGCCGCTTCCAGCTCTGTAGGGTCTGCACAGGGGGGCCCTTCTGACTGAGCCCTGTTCTGCACGCACACACACAAACACACACACGCTGTGATTGATGGACTGAAAACAACGATACAAAATAAAGTGATCCATTTAGTCCTTGTTAGTTGAGCCTTGGTGGGTGGGGTTACCTGCATTACAACAAAGGGGTTCTCTTTGTTGAATGATGGTGATCGAGATGGAGTTTCTCTCTTCTTCTCTCTAAGTGATGAGGCCTGCTGGTTCCTCCTTATCCTCTCTAGCTGCTCCTCCACACTCATCCTCACTCTGCCCACTTCTCGCTCCCCAAATCCCATCTGGTCAACTGCACTTCTTGGCCGATCCTGTACAAGTGTTACACATTCATTTCTTTTTTACAATAAAGACTTGTTCCAATACATGCTGCTTGACTGACAACAAATGTTGCTAGTTGTCTGGACACTTTATAAGTTTGGACCAAAGTCAGCTGTCCAGCTAAAGGCCAGTTTTCAGGAATTCAAAATGTAGTGGGTGACCTGGTAGAGCGGATGCCACACACTGCATGTTTGAGCCCAACCTACGTTCTTTGCTGCATGTTATCTCCTCTTTCTGCCCTATCCTTCCTGTCTGTCTCTATACTGTACCTAGCATAATAAAGCAGAAAACAAATGTAATGGGAGGAAGATAAACCCTGTTCATCTTGGATGCTCCATGAGACTCTAGTGGCACCTCCAGGCTAACACAAGCTCTTCAAGCATGATGAAATATTAAGAACAAATAAACTTCTTGTAAGGAACACTCATTAAATTGCATGCCTCTACTAAGACCCAAAAGTCCTCCAATTACAGTGGAGGACTAAGAATCTCAGTGATGGAGTTTATCAAGTTATTGCCCAGACCACAATCAAAGGTGGGCATTATTATTCCTGGTAGGGTGAAAAGAGAAACCCAGATTGCTGTTGAGGGATGAATAAATTCTGTCATGTCTTAGCCTCTACTGCTCTCATTAGATTAGAATTAGAAATATAGAAAAACTATGTTGCACTTCTAACTTCTAACAGTGAAAATGCAAATTACATCTTACTAAAAAACTTTGATTTGCTGAACCACAAAACCATCTGACTTCATATTGCTTCATTGATCTCTGTGTTTTAAGACAAAAAACCCAAGAAAATGAGACATTGATTTTTTTTTTTTAGATGAATTGCAATTATTTCAAAAATCAAAAAGTGTACATGTTATATCTGTATGATGAATGAATTGCTTTGTAGGAACTTGAGTCTTTTCCCTACATCACAAATCGTTCATTACCCACTTTCATAAAGCTGGCTTCCTCTCTCCCATTATAGATGGACAGACAGAGATGGAGATTCATTTCAGACCATATTTGTTGGTGTAGATAGTAAAACCAAACTCACTGATCTAGACTCTGGTTTCTTGGTCTTTCTCAGGGTGACATAGGAGGCAATGGTGGAGGACTCGGGAGGGTTCATGGGAGATTTGGTCCGTGGAGGAACGATGCCCACTGGGTAGGAGGGAGCTGCTGGAGAGACAGGAGGAGAGGCTCTCAGTCACACCAGGGATCAATCAGTGCAGTCTTATTTTCTCCGATGCTGGAAGAATGTTCAGTCACGCTCTGCTTCATGTGACTTTTTATGCAGTTCATTTTGTGAAGCTGTACATTAATAATTCAGTGCTTCATCATCAGCAACATGAATAAACCATATAACCATTGTCTCTCACAAATAAGACAATAACATTTAGTAAGACAGAGAAATCTCACAGGCCGGACGTAATCAGTGAGACATGCAATGACTGCATTGAAAAACTCTGAACAGATTTTCTTGGTGAAGGATATTTTACAACTCTTTATGTGACCTGACAACAGCTTTGAGCTCTCTGATAAAGAGCTGCATGTATCTAAGTATTTCTGTGCCAAAGCACCAATCTGGGGGTATTTATTTTGTTGCACTTCCACCATTATAGAGGATCATCATCATGTTCTATAAATGGGACATCATTAATATACATAAATGCTGTACTATTTCATAGTAGACAAGGGGCATCAGAAAGCTTTAGCACTATAAAGCACAATGTGTTTGAGGCTGAGTATCTTTAGTCTTTTGCCTGCGGTCAGTTTTAACTATGCAGTAGTTTTAAGAGCATGATTGTCAGTGATATTCAGGAATTGTAACCGAGACCTTTAGAGGTTGCTATCTCTCTAATTTCAGATGTAGAATCCATCTTGTCCTTGTCCTCTCCATTGGCCTCATCCACTTCCTCCTTCACAGTAGTCAGTTCAGGTTCACTCTTATAGAGCCGGTAGTCTGGAGCTTGCTGCAAAGGAAGGAGAGCAAAGAATGAGGTCAGAATACGCAGCATTTAGTGTTCAGCGCTCACACAACCACACACACACACACACACACACACACACACACACACTCTCTGCAGGTTTCATCAGTGGTTCTTTGATTGAAGTGGTTTATAACGGTTGTTAAATATAAATGTAATAATAATAATTCAAATATATTGAATTACTGAAATAGTAAACCACAATCAATAAAACAAAATGGTTTATATCTCCATTTCTTATTGCCTCGAAGTGAAGCAATGGATTGAACGCTTTTTAAAAAAGAAAAAGACTTTTTTAAAGTTTAGAATTGCAAGCAAGAAACACGTGTATAATTACACCTGCACACAGACGCATACCACACGAGCCACCAATGCATGTCAGAGATTTGAGTGATGGAGACACTGTTTGGAGCATGGACTGGATGAGAGAAACACACTGAATGAAATGGAAAAATCAGGGGACCAAAACCTCTGGGATGGAGTTCACCACTTATTATATTATTAAAAGCAAAGTAAAAATGGTTCTAAACACATGAAGAACTCAGATGCGATGGCCACCGCTACACTCGTTGGATGGATGGAGCAAACAGTGGAGAACATTTAGTTGTTCTTACGCTATGAGCTCCGTTCCTGGAGCCCGGTTTCCGGTCATCGGGGTGGTGCTTGGGAGGTGGTAGGCGCCCACCAGGGTGTGAGGAGTGTGGGGGAACGTGGTGGCTTGATGAGTCATAGTACTGGGGGAGGGGTGGGCGAGGGGGCACGTTGTCGCCCTCCTTGAGGGGACTGATTGGCAGCAGTGTCACTGCCTGTTAACAGTTATGAGCCAAACACAAAAAGGAAAAGACACTATATCTGTATGTACTGTATTATTTGTTAAAGAACCAAGGGGCTGATTTTATTTTGAAAGGATTATTAGAGGGACTGTGAGTGTTATAGATTTAAAGAGGACACACAGATCGTACATGTGCATGGACACTGACTGTGTTTAGGCGGCTCTTCTCCTCTCAAGTTCATTAAAAATAAAAAGCTGCATTATAATTTCTGCTGCTGATGTCAATTTTACTCAAATATCAGAATAAATCATAAATCTCAAATAACATCAAACTTTTTTTGGGCATCTGTACTAAGTATTGAAAGAAAAAGTACATATCCTTCTTAACCTTGTGTCTTCAAAAAAATCTGGAATGTCAGCCAACACTCCAAATACAGGGCAGGTCCCGATCCCTTTAAAGAAACTTTTTGTACTTTATACATGAGCTCTTAAAAACTTCATATTCTACCTAGATAATGTGATACGATTACAACTTCAAAATGACTCCATGCAGCATTCAGTTTGACCTATTTCCAGTTTCCTTGAGCACATTAAAATACGTTTTTCCGTTTAACTGTATGAACTCATGAACTACAAACTCAAACTAATGGTGCTATTGTTGTGATTGTGCCAAAAGAACACATTCAGTTACAAAGAAACACACATTGCATTGATGCCAATGAACCTGTTTTGGCAAAAGTAGTGGGGTCAATCAAGATATTTTAGTGAACTAAAAATAACTAACAGTGGAATAGAAAAACTCCACTAAAGTACAAACAGTGTCAATTCAAAAGTCCTCAACTTTGAGCTTTTGTATTCTAAACCTGTCATAATCTGTTAGATAAATACAAATGACCACAAGACCAGAATATTCTGCAAGACTCATAGAAGCCACAATTTCAAGTCCAATTGAAATCACAAGTCAGTGGTGTTGAGTTGCAAGTCTTTGTATGTGCTTGTGGTAATAAAATGTGAAGAGACGATACAAGAAACAAATGTACAGAAGCTGCTTATTGTACACCACAACTACAAATCTAATTTTACAAAACATAAGACAAATTATTGGAAAGCTGCTTTAAAGGAATACTGTACAATTTCGGAAAATTGACCGATGAGGAGATCATGTCTACATACATCAAAGAAATAAGCCATCAGTTTATTATCCATTTATCACACTTCACCAGTCTGAAAATTAGACTTTTTTTGGAAGAGGTGAGTGTGGACCTGGACCTCCTTTTTCCCTTTGGTTGGTTTCGCTGTGGGCTATAGCAAAGGTCAGACAGTGAGATTTCGCTCCTTCATTTCCGACACTGTTAGAGTTGAATTTGCTTGCGCACCTGGCCCTTATAGGAGAGGGAATCTCTCTCTGAATAGCCTCTCCCAAGGTTTCTTTCTTTTTTCCTTAATGTTAAGGTTTTTTAGGGAGTTTTTACTTGTCTTCTTAGAGAGCTGTGGGCTGCGTCGGGAACTGCTGTAATTATGTGGGCCTGTGAAGCCCTTTAAGACATGACGTAATATTGGGCTATACAAATAAATTTGACTAAACTTGAATTTGACTTCAAGAGTTGTGTCAACATGCAGCGTGGACTAACATACCTCATTCTTTTGTGAACTGGAGAGTGGTTTGGAACCAGGAAAACCTGTTGAACACACAGAAGGAACAAAAACATTTTCCATAACCAAATATGACATTTATGGTAACATACTGAAATATAAATACTAAATATGTAACTATACTAAATGACATTTTAATACAAATACGATAAGAATAATTTTGAAAACCCAACTAAAATAAAAAATTGTAGTAAAAAAAAAAAATTCTCTCCAAACCAGGCAAAAATAACTTTACCAAACAGATGTTGATTAATGTAAAAAAATGTAAATGATATTCCAGGGGTACAGTCATTATTGTAGATTGTATGAAAGTATGGTCGGCATGGCTTGGGATACCATCTCATATCCACATAACACGATCATCACTACATGATCAAAATCACAGATTTTATTCCCATGTCAGCCAGATTGTTTATAAACTAAAATAAGACAGAATTTATGACGCAAGTTACAGAGATCTTCCATGAAATAAAAGTGTGGAGAAATGTCAATGTTTGTGGATCGTTATTAAACACTCACCACTGTCTGTGCTCCTCTGGGGTTTGTTTTTCATGAGAGCTTCCATCACGTCCTGGATCCTCCACAGCTCCTTCTGGATCTGGATGTGCTGCTGGCTTGGAGGCTCTGTCTGAGGGCACACACAAACATGGCATCAATAAAAAATGGTTGAGTACCCTAACAAAGTGTGTGCCTGTGTGTGTGTGTGTGTGCTTGTTACCTGTGGGCTGCCCAGGGCTTCTAGCTGTTGCAATAGGTTTGATTTGGCCATTGTAACATCTGCCTCCATCTTGTCATACTCCCTCCAGGAACGCTCCAACTCCTGAACGCAGGAGACCAACCAGCAAACATGGTCATGAATGTCAGAATGTGTGCGTGTGTCCTTGACTAGTATGTGTGTCTTTTGGCTTTCAAAGAGAAATTTTCTTGATTCCGATTACTCTTATCTCTTGCCTCTTGTCAGAGAATATTTCTAATGTTGTTTCTCATGCTCAGATGGATTTTAACATGCACGCTACTTTACAGCAGTGATGCCTGAAATAATTCATGCAGACTGGCTGAAGGGTCAGGAGTTTTGGAGTTGGGCCTTGGTGGAGGTATAAATATGAGTGTGAGTTGAAGTGTTCGCACCGTATTGACTCTGGTCAGCTCTCTGCAGGTGCTAAGCAGGCCGTTCTGCAGCACGTCTCTCTGCTGGATGAGGCTTTGGGGGGCAGCGCTGCCTTGTTCACTCAGCTCCTGGCTGGCAGACAGCAGGGCCGTCTCCAGAGTGTGCTACAACACAACATTAGACAAATGGGTTCACAGATTGGTCACTTTAAGAAGAAAATATATCTGGGTTTGGAGCACTCTAATTAAGTTTTTTATAACATAAATTAGGTCTTGACAAGACATAAATTAAAAGCTGTCCCACAGATAAATTACTCGACTTTAAGTGACAAATTTTCATCTTATGTCTTCACTGTGGGCCTGTAGTTTTATTCCAAACCAATCCAAGCTGTATTGTATGAAGAAGTCGAGTATAATTGTCATTAATTCTACTGCACTAACCAAACTGTGAACATAATGCACATGTACATTGTACACCTGTGTAGTCATTAAACAGCTATGATTGTTTTTGTTTTTTATGTCTATATTTGGTATCTAGTGTGTACAGTATCTTAGCTTTACTGCAGTATGTACAGAATTTCTTGGTCTGTCTATTACACTGCTGAAACACCTAACCTTCCCCTCTAGGGGTCATTAAAGTGTTATTTAGTATCATTTGTGTACTGACGTTTAACGAGCCCTTGTGAATATGAACATTTTTAAAACAGACTGGCTAAGAAGCCTTTGTTTCCAGAAGACAACAGGATGCAGTGCTTCAGTTCTGTATACTGACTGGTACATCTGTAAAGTTTACCAATTAATATCAAATTACCAATTTTTTTTTTGTCATGTGACCTGCAGGAGCCGCCACATTATACAGAAACACAAAGACAAATATGACACATAGAGTAAATATTTACCCATGCATGATGCAAGATAACACACGAGTGCACACACCTTTTCTCTGTGAAGCTGCTGCAGCTTTTCCTCCTGCAACCTGCACGACTTGTCATGCTCACACAGTCTACTCAGCTTGGTCTGAAACAGATGTGCCAACACGCACACACTTGAGCTAAATTTGCTCAGAGAGCTCTGACACATGTTTTGCTGAATGTTGTTTGTCTTACGTCTATGCCGGCCTCCTCTGTTTGCTGAATGTAAGAGCCCTCTTTGTAATCTTCTGGGCTGATCTGAAACAAGGCAACAGAGTCAGAGATGGACAGCAGGGGGCGACAGTAACACGTCTGTTAGAATGGACCCACAGTGACGAGTTGTTCTCCAAAATGATTTTTTATGCAATTCCAGGGAAGGAATGCCTCAGGATTTATCTGTCAGATTTTAGGAAACTGGGTAGAGCTTGTCAATCTATGAATCTACTTAGGAAATGATCGTAAGAAACCAGAATTGAATGTGATTTCAGATACTGTCATGCAGGCTACTCACATTCGCAGCCTGCAACATGTGACCTGAAGACGTCATCACATTGTAACACACCACCAGTGTCTATGTCTGCCGCTCTCCTGCCTTCCACACTTCCTGTCTGCACTGCTTTTACACCTGTTCCCCATTATCCTCTTTGCCCTCACGGTATACAGTATATACTAATGACTGTCAAGAAAACAGGTTATTGTAGTCCTGTAGTCACCAGCCTAATTTCTGTTGAATTTGAAAAGTTTCTGTTAAATGTCTCGCCTTGTCTAGCACATTTGTTACTTTTGACTGCCTTCAAGGATTTTCCTAATGCCAGGCTATCGTCTGCCTTGTGGATGCTGGGTTTAGCCCCCATCAATGGCCAAGAAAAATCCCTTGTCTGGAGGCCTGAGTTTGCTTTCTTGAATGTGAAACAGCAAGTCAACAGCAGCTCATTGTCAAGGTGTTCTGTTCTGTTCTGTCTCAGTGTGCTGGTAAGGATAATAAATTGTATCTATGTGCTTTCCTCTCCTGTAAATTGTCTCTGGAAGAGCATAAATATCGCATTGACAACTGCAGCAACTGGAGTCGAGAAGCTGGCTGGAGGGAGCAGAGCTGACAAACAAAGACCTTCAGTAACTCCAGTCCGCTACAAGACTCAACTCCAGACTTTAATTTGAACCTTGCAGACAGACCAAGATGAACGAACACCAACGCAGACAGTTCAAGTCCTACATCAGGATACTGACTCTATCCTGCCCACCTCCTGCACTGTTGGGCGAGGGTTCACTGGAGAGTGAAGGAACAGGTAAAATAATTCCATATTAATAAGCCACCTCATAGTTTCCACCCTGCCTGGAAACTTTTGTTCCCTGAAATGTAAGTTCACACTAAAATATCAACAGTGCAGTTGGTGTTGCTGTCTATGTGCATCTATTCAGTCTTGTTACTCTATTTGGAAACTTTGTGGCTGCAAAAAAAAGGCTGCCGAATCAGAGCCACCGCAAAGTAAATTTTATGACAGAATCAAGGTCATTTCAGAAATAACAAACAACAGAAAATATTGCTTGTTACCTCAAGCTGCCATTGAGGGCAGCAATGTGCTGGGTTTTAAGGGCTAATGTAATGTATTCATGTTATGTTAATCTTATTAATGTGCTTGAAGAAACCAAACATCCAACATCACAGAGATTTGTTCTTACTCTGAACACATCTGAAAACAAATCATACAATACAAATAGGGTTGGGATTTCCAAAGTGAAATTTGACAGTGAATAGTGATCTATGAAGATGTGCTGTGAGGGAAAGCCGTGGCTATGTAACATAATGACATGAGCCGTGACTCCTCTGGGTCAACGGCACCAAACACAAGAGAGCGAGTGAAGATGAATACCACCATGAATAAACTTCAAATAATACTGCGATGACACTGGGGACAGTTTGAGAAGTTGGCCAATGGATGCATCCAAAATGGTGAAACGACTGATGGTGGAGAGGGATGGTACAGATACACAGCCACTGGGCCACCAAGACAAAGATTTGGCTCGAGTCAGATCAAGGTCAGACTATTTGGAATTTATCAGTATATCCATTTTGTATCTGTAGTATATGTATAATTTTAAAAATCATCATCAGGGAGTTTAATTATCCTGACAATGTTTTAACTTACAGTGAGACATGGTCTTCTTTTTTTGGTTGAGCAAGGCCTCTACGTTTTAGGTCATGAAAACCTTTAGGTTTATACTAGATCAATTGAAAATGCTATGGTCGTAAGGAGGTTTTGACCAGTCTGGACTCGAGCCATAACCTGCCCAGGTCCTTACTTGCTGGTAGAGCTGTGGCCTCGGTGCAGAGTTCTCAATCATAGTGTGAATCATGAAGATTAGAGGTTCATTCTCCTTCGTCTAGCAGAGCGCCCAGGAGAAAAGGGAAACATTGGCGTAGTAAGACAGCAGTATATGTTGTTTGAAGGATCAGCCACTGTTTAACAGCCAAGTCTAATCCACTTAACAGTTTTCCTTCTGTAAATGTTCCTGAAAATGCGGCCATATTGCCACAATACTGGACAATTTGCTCCAAATGAGTGGGATTGCCGGAATCAATGCTGGAACATCTTTGTGTGAATGAGAGCACAGAGGTGCTGTAACAGAAGATTAGACAGCATGAAGAAGACACCCTACTGACCCACTGGCAATCATTGGCAAACAGGAGAAAGCCGAGCCTCTGAGAACAACATCATTATTCTAAAATCAAAAAACAAGCTCCCAAGTTAATTCAGTTTTGACTTTTACATCTTTCACAAGTCTCCACCTTTGATTTTCTGGACTGTCCCGGCTGACATTTGCAAGCAATCAGGAAATTAATGAGAAAGGTAAAGGTATGTTTTCCAAGATCTCACACTAATGTATCTTTCGACAGAATTTCTTTAAATCACATACTTCAGGCCATTATGATTACACACCTTTTTAATGCTGCCATCCATCTCATTCACTAGTTTTGATATTAATTATTTGACTTATTAATACAAATTAGGTCATGTCCTGTGTGCTTTATGGTGTGTTTTAATGCTGCATGTCTTTAGTGTTGTAGATGTAAATTAGCTTTTTATAACATTTAGTAAGTAGTATAAGCTGTGCTGTTGTTAGCTGATACAACTAAAGCATTTTATCTTACTGTTATGAATGCACCATTGTGTGGGTTTTGCGATGGTGATGTTCACAAATGACAATAAAACAACTATAGAGGGCTCCAAAAATCATACTCTGCTGCTTTTAAAAAAAATTATTAGCTTGTGAAATACAAATCACAATTTTGTGGTCAGCTTGATTTTGTGTATTTTCATTTTGGATGTCGTAGGAGAGGAGCAAGATCTGATCTCTCACCTGGCCCTCCAGGTAAATAAGGTTCCTCTGGAGGTGATGGGAAAGAACGTCAGTCTACAGTGGCCGCAGAATGATAGAGGTAGGTGAAGCGGCATAGGGTGGATACGGACAGAGGTGGAGAGAAAAGAGCAGTTGAAGGAAAAACAGGAGCCAAGACAGGGAAAGGTAGAAAAGGAAGAGACAATAAAGGTATAGCATTCAGGAGCCAATAGAAGATCAGCTGAGATGCACGGCTGTTTTTGATTAAAGGCTGTTATTGAAATCGTACTTATTATAAAATAATGTTGTACTGTGGCCATGGAACAAACAAACTTGTTTTCAAATGGCTGACTAGTGTCTGTTTAAACTGTACATGAGGACATCACAAAAGTGGCTCCATTCCTACAATTTCACCAAAAATGCAAAATTTGAATCCAAAGACAACAGATTACCCATAGAAAGAAGAAAAGCAGAATTCTTTCTGGATACTAAACTGCATATTTATGTAAAGCCTTACTTAGCTTACTGTTTAAATCCTAATCAGGCAGAAATGAACTATGCTGCAAATATTAACATTTGTGATTTTGCACATTTCATGATCATACGCTGACTCCATGAGGGTGAGGGTTAAATCCTATGAAACATCACAGCACGGCTTCTAAAGAGGATGAGAGCTGCCGTGATCGGCCATGCTAGCAGCTCCTAATGAGCTTGAACACATCTAAATGATGTTTAATAATTCATTTTTCACCAATCGACCCTTTCTTAGAGTCAACTGAATGATACAACTTCATACACATTCAAACATGCTGCACTGGAATCTTGCATAACAATGGTAAACATTGGCATATCAGACATGCTTCACAAAGCTTTCCTAGTGCCAAGCTAATTAATACAAACAAAACACAGTACAAAAGGTTTCAAAATAGCTCAGGTTGGCACATTAAAGAATAAGTAGCAAATATTATTATATTACAATAATATTATGCATAGAAGGTGGGACACCAGAACACCGCTGTCATTTTAGTCCTGTCCGAATTGGTCATCTCAGTACATTGTGTATGTGCACAGATTATGACATCTTTTACTGCCTATAAAAGGCCCAATAAAAACATCAGGTTATAGCTGTTCCCGTGTGAACCTCTCTAATTTGTTTTGCGCAGCTCTTTATCTTGTTGGTCTAAAAAAAGTGGACACCAGGTGTTAAGAAGATGCCGTGGACAGAGAACGTTAGGAAATATAAGAGGACTTAATTTGTGGCATCCCTAAGTTAGTCAATAGGGACCAAACATTTATAGAGGCGACATCAACTTTACAAGAAAACCTACAGTGTGGACATTTACCATGTTCATTTCACAGAAAGCGCAGACAATCCCATCTGTCTTATCCCAAGCGAAATCCATGTAAACTCTAGACAGGGCCTGGGACCGATTATTAGTTTTCATTTTTTGGCTATAACTTAAAAAAAGCAACTTTTACAACAACTATATTACTTTACAACAAAGTTAAGTATAATGCAATTTGAAGAATTACAAACTTGTGAGATCAACCAATTATCAACCATAATTTATATTTCTCAGCTGTTGTTAAAGCTACTTTTGTCTTGCATTAAGGCAATATTCCATCATTTTGTCAAATATTTCCAGGATTCTGTACGTGACACATGCACTCCTGCTTCACATCAACACAGCAAGCTCAAGCCAAAATGCACAAGCAGGAGTCATGCCAGGTGACAACACACTCACACAACCGCACATACATAGGACCAAAAGAATAAACACCCCTCCAGCACCACTGTAACACCACCTAAGCACCCTGCACATACAGACAGACCAAAAGAGAACTCCAGATTGTTTAAAGTTTGGCATGTTCATACAGGCTCTTTGTTCTTACATTTTCTCTCATCACACAGCCATGCAAATTGTTTTCACACAGCTGTGCTCACAGTCCCAAAATAAATTACCTACAACGGGTAAACAACATCCTGTGATTGATTGGACGTAACCATTTCACCACTAAATGGGACATTCACGAAACCTTCTCCTAAATACATTTTGTAAGTTTCTTTCATTTTAGAACAGCTACAGTTAAGTCAATTTGAATCCAACTGCTGCTGCTGTGAATGAAGCTCTAGGGCTTTGTAAGAGACGACTATACTTCTGTAACGAAAATGAAAACATTTTGGAACCACAGTAACAATGTGGACAGGGTATAATATTTAAATATTGCTGATGTCAGCTGACCAAAAATGTCAGTATCGTCGTGGATTTATGGGGCATGGCATGGTTTATTGTTTTGAACTTGAAAAGTTGATCTAAGTCTGGTGTGAGGAGACAGAGATTTATTCTGGCACGTCGATTGGGTCAGTATTCTGGGAGCCAGCGTTAGATGAACAGCAGCCTGGCACCTGAGCACAGCTTAATTGCTGCTTGGTTTTAAGCAGTATTGACTTCCTCATTTACTTTGATAAATCGCACAGGTGGAGGTCATCAGATGCATACACCTCCAGCAACAGCCTGGTGCTAGTTCAACTGATACAGCAGTGGACCGTGATCACAGCTTATGTAACAGTATAATTGTGTATCTTGAATCTAAAATAAACCGAAGAACATACATTTGTGTCTGCATCTTTCTTAGGTTCTTTTGTTTTACGAACATAAATGTTTTACATTATGTTTTAATGTTTTTATCTATGCAGCCATCCTTTTTTTTTGCATTTATTCTGTTTAGGCAGGGGTCGAAACTATCCCGGGAAACTGAATGTAGGGTTTTGGTGTTTTGTTGTTTTGTTTTGATAAATGAAAATTATGATCATTTACTTGTCAATTTATGGCTCAAAAGAAGTTATTAATACATTTATGATGCTACCATTTGGTATATATACATATTTTTATTTGAAATTTGTACTATTGTTCAAATTTGAAAGCTCTTCAGTACAGACCTTATTGTAGCTGATTTGTTTCAAAGTAATGTGAAACAAATTAATAGAATGAAAAATCCAGCATGCATCAGGCATCAGAAAACAGTGCTGTATATAACAGCCTTGGAGAACAAGCCAAACTTAGTTTGAAGTAAACTTCAAACATTACCTGAGGAAACTCCCTTGCAGACACACATCACCACAATTTGTCCATTTGGTTGTGAAAAGAAGAATGCCTGCATGCACAAATACAAATACACACGGTGCTGACCTTGGCGTTGGGCCCCTCCAAACCCAGGGCCATTAGCTGAGTTACTGTGTGCTCCCGCAGGCTGTTGAGCTCCGCCTGCTGCCGGCGGAGCTTGATCAGCAGCAGGGTCAGCTCCTCGGGCTGCACAGAGCAACACACAGACGACAGAGGAAGAGCTGCCACAATGTCAACTGGTCGAAAAAAAGCAACACCCTGACAACCTTTAAGGCGAGACAACTTTATAGGAGAGTCTCCTGGCTGGCAGATGTTTGTGTTTTTACTTTAACACACGTATTCAATATCTGCTTTCAAACACGGTACCAACACAGACAAACAAGAGGCACCAACTGACTCTGTGTCAGCTATAAATGTGCAGATCTCACTTTTTATACACACAAGAAAACCAATAATGCGCACAAGTCGCACGTCTCAGTGCTGGTTAAAATGATTGGGTCGTTATAACAGTTCCCAAGTGAATTCTCCAGCGAGCCGCCACTGCCTTATACTGAAATTGCATAACACATCATGTATCCTTAGAGGAAGAATGGAATGTGTTGATTCAATAGGGCCTAATTAGATCTATGCCATGAGAGGCCATTGTAATATTTTGCTCTCTCCTTTAGGATACATGAAATGTTGTGCTGTTCATTTTCTTGGCCTTAAAAAAAAAACCACAAACTTGGTGGCCAGAGTGAAAATCGATCTATTGACTGCACACATGACCATAACCCCCAAAAGATACAACTGCGTCTCACATACACTGTGTCAGAAAGGTGCAGCGTCTCTGACAAAACAGATCATTGCAAAAGCTGCCTGACAAATTATCTTGCTTAAAAGTCCTGACTGTATCTTACTTGTGCCGTCAATTGTGTGTGCATGCTGTCATTAAAAGACAATGGCACCTTCAACAATTACATTGATCTTACTGAGATAAGCAGAGAAACGGCAATAAGAGGGTTTGAGAGTAAGAAAAAGGACAGATGTTTTTTGTTTATTTTTATAATTTTCAAAATGTATTCACTGGTTTATTGGAATACTGAGAGGAGAGGCCGCTAAAAATCTATGCTTCCATGTAGTGAACTGCAGCACTCACCGTCTTGCCCTGCAGGGACTGTGGGGTGTGGCTGTGAGAGGAGATAGCAGCTGCTATGGACCGACGGTCTGGCTGGTAGCCATACTGTGGTAAGCGAAGAAAATTGCACAGGCGTATGCATTTTTAAATGCAATCAATTTAGTTAATTTATTTCAAGCTAATAGACCCATGCCATACAAATCTGTCATACACAGAATTTTAAGCTTATCAGATGCAGGGTCACAATGAAAGATGTCACAAAGTGATTTACCTTTAAGAGAGGTGTTCTGTGTCGGTGGTCCAGAGTTACATCTGCCCTAAAGACAGGGGACGACACCTCAGCGTTGGAGCTGGGGTTTGGAGTGAGTTGCTGGCGGGGAGGAGAGAAGGTGCTGTAGTGGGCCAGTGAGCCATGAGATGGTGAGGTGGGGATAGATGGTGCCACCAAGTGTTCTGAAATGTTGCTCATGGTTTTGGCACTTGGAAGAGTGCCATAGTGGCCCACAGCTGGAATGACAACAACAGACGATAGAGTCACAACCAAGTCAACAGGTTTCCCTCCGTACAACAATTTCTGTATAGCTTCAAAAGCTGAATTTAGAGACATATTTTCAAAAAAGATGGAGGCTGTGAAGTTATTCATTTATAATGTATGGATCTTGTCAGACTCTGAGCTTAAAAGTCATAATTCCAGGTCTTGGTCTTAGTCTAAAGCTGCTTTTAAAATAATGAGGTGTTCCACTGTGGAGTATTGGGATGTGAGCATTGACATTCAACCTTGTGCTGTGTTACTTTCAATGATAATAACAATAATAATGATGATAAACTTTTATTTATATAGAGCAAAAAAAGAGCACCCAAGAGGTAAAAACAATAATTCTCAAACACACAGCGATGACATTCAAATTTTACCCATCTGCCCTGCAACCAGTGATACATTTGATGTGTGTAGAGTAGGCAGAAGCGACAGACAGACAGATAGTTGTTTTATTAATCTGAACGGGAAATGCAGACTGATGGTGACGCAGCGGCACAGTCACATGGCAGGAAAGTGCGTGTCTATCGTTGTTCATTCATTCTTGATGTTAGGGCAGAGAGAGAGTTAGAGAGAGAGAGAGATGCTGTGATACAGGCAATGTGTACAAAACTGTGAATATCGTTGTCAATCCGCATTCATTTTGTGGCACTGGGGCCATATCAGGGTTGTTTCTGGGAACAAGCTAACTAGTCATTCACACCACTTGCTGTAAGAGCACCAGAGTGAGACAGAGGTGGAGAGAGACAGAGCACCAGGCACACTGCCCGCTAATATCAATGGAAGCGGAAACACTGTAAAGTATTTACTCTATGTGGAATCTGTACCTGATGGCTGAGCCAGACTTTGCCTGGAGTAAGCCTGCCTCTGCTGCCACTCATATAGCTGCCACATGGTGTCATCCCTCATCGACCTCCTCTTCTCTGCCGCTGTGACAGTGGACGTGGGCTGGAGGGAGCGGTCATATACAGAGCCAGCCACGCTGCTGATGCTGTCAGGTCTCATCATGCTGTTGCGGGGCAACGTCCGGTAGCCTTCTGGGTAGCGTGGCACAATCGGGGCACGGTGGCTGGGCATGTTCCTGGGTAAGGTCTGGTAGGAGGTGACACTGGGACAGAAGACACAACAGATGAAAGACAGAGCAAAAAGAAAGAAAGAATTCACACATTTTGCAGGTACCCAGCCAAAATGAATATTACAGCAGATATGAATAACATAAAATAAGACTGAAGAGCTCAGGGAGATCAAAGAGAAGTGCTGTAAATGACCAACGTGAAGACACGATGAGTGGCAGGGAATGATATCTACGCCATATTTTGCCTAATGCTAAGCAAAAAAGACAACAAAAAAATACAAACTGTCAAAATCATGTTCCAGATTGCTTACTGTGAAAGTCAATAAACAATGAAACAGCTTAGCTGAATCCTAGGTGAGTTGGAGAATCTAAATTGCCCATAGGTGTGAATGGGAGTCTGATAGAGTTGTCTGTCTCTATTTGTTGTCCCTGGATAGGCTGCAGCATACTGACTTGTTTAAGCGCCATAGATAATGGATGGATAGACAACCTAAATACATGGATAAATAACTTAAAAGTCCTGGCTGTCTCACTTGTGCTGTCAATAGTGTGTTCTTGCTGTCATTAAAAGACATTAACACATTGATCTCACTGAGAAACAGCAATAAGAGGGTTTCAGAGTGAGTAGAGACACATTGAGGGGGCCTCACAACCATCACCACTACAGACAAAAATTAATCCTCCTGAAAACATACTTCTACACCTACTACACTCGTATATTATTTCACAAAAAAATATGCATTGCTATGTTCACATGCCTTTGGAAACTCCAAATCCCTTGTAAAATGTGAGTCATCAATGTGTATGGTCGCCATGGAAACTAGCAGACAATCTGACAAAAGCTGTGATTAAATTCATATGAATGACAGCTATCTCTTAATAATCACAAACTGGAAGAAGTGTGCATTTGTGCCAGTATGAGAGGAAATGTGTACTGGATCATCAATACTGAAAGAATCTGTGACCATCTACAAAAACATTGATCACTTAATGCTAGTCCTCTCAGAAAAAATCTTTTTGCACACATCCATTTGGTTCTCTTCTCTAAGACTTTGATTGGTAAAGTAAAACATCTGTATCAGCAAGATGAGAAATAAAATATTATGTATGAAATGTTGCTGGTTAATGTGATGAGCTTAACAATAGTAACATTTACATGACATTATGCAGTTAACTTCTTGATATCAAATACACAGGTATAAGCATTTGCAATCACTGTGTGACACTCTGCCGACTCTGACATAACTTCATGTTGTTTCACACACACACATTGCAGGTGTTTGGGTGGGACGAGATATTAGAAACACCTTTCCATACAATGCAGTCTTGTATAACGACCCAACTAACTACTACCACTGAGTTGAATTAACACTTCTCTGACACAATATTAATAAAAACATTCTAGCGATAAGCATCACAAAAGTAGGATTTCCAGCAGACAGGACTGCACAGGTTGATCCAATCAAATGGCCTCAGAGTGTGCTTTTTCAGTAACTCCATTGAGTTTGGCAAACTGGTTTTCAGTGCATTGGGTTCACTTTGAGGCGCGTGACGCCAGTCCTCGACACAACAAATGTCCCAACCGAGTCCCAATAAAAAGGCAATCTCTGCTGTGTAACAAAAAAAACCACAACGAATGCTGAGTCTGAGGAGAGTATATGACAGCCACACCACTGTCCCTGTGTCTGAACGTCCTTTAAAATCTGCTGACTGCATAGAAGAAGCTCAAGTAGAATGCAAGAGCTTATCTTCTGTTTATCTCTCTGCATAGCAAATCACATAGCTTAGCGGATTTGTCTTGGTGGTTATCAGGAGCAATTAGTTGGTCGCAGTGTATATTTCGAAATCACCAGAAACAATATAACAATATTTAGTTTATTTAGATATTGTGATTTTTTAAGTATCATGATTGGAAATTTGGACACTTTGCAGATTTTTATAAAAACTTTGTGTAAAACAAGCAAATCTACTTGATGGTGATTGAGATCTGTGACAGTTTGCATATTAAATTAGCAATTTGTGAAGGCAAAATGCAGTCATCTCTGCCACCAAAATAAAAGTACACTGTTGGATTGCTGGGAAACATCCCAAAGAGTCCCTCTCCTCCCATTTTGGCACAAGGTGAATTACCAAAATACGAACCTGATGCACTGCAGAGGTAAAGGCTGCACCACTCACCAGAGTGCCTCACACAAACCGAGCTCTTCGGATTTATTTCATGGATCATTCTGAGGTTTTTCTCTCTATAAGCTAAAATTAAAGGTTGAGCGCCTCATCAAAATTTAACCACCACACTTTCACTGCGCCTCAACCAGTGGTATGCTGTAAAAACATTTTCAGAGCATTTTACTTATTTTCCCTTTATTTGGGTGAAATTATTCCAATGTGCTCTCATTATCTGCATTCTGCCTGCTTTGTGATCTCAGTAGGCAGGCTGCTACACTATTAGCCGTTCCTTCCTCCTGGGATGATCATCCACTTATAAAATAATTAATTTACTAAATCAATCACTTTTTTGTGTGAACTGTCACTGTCCATGTTCTATATGCAAATCACAGCTCCCAGTAACATTCGAGCAACTTGTTAGTGAATCTAATTTCATGACTGTATCCTAGCTGTACATGGATCTGATCTGATCACAATGCTTGTCAGTACAGAATGCATTCTTTATACATTTAGACCATATAAGAGCAAGTCATGGTTATGCAATCTTTATTACAAACCATTTCTTTCAAAACCAGAGAAAAGACAAGAGCAACATGTTCTCTAAGTATTTACACCTAAACCCTACCTTATTAACATGCAACATCAGTGTCCACAAGCTGAGATAGCATGACAATGTAAAGTGTTAATACATCCGGAAAGATCTGATTGTTAATACCGATGCTCAGGCCATCATGCAGCACCTTAAAGTGCACAGGAGTACAACTGCACAGAAAATAAGCACACACAACACCTCACACACAGCCTCACCTCCTATTGTCATCATCCAGTCCTCTGGTCCTGTGTGTGCGGACAAAGTGCTCAAGATGCTGGATAGAGTTAGTCCTGGACAGGCCTATGTCTGCCTCTTGGCCTGCAGTTGGGGTTTTTCCAGTACTGCTAGCCACTACTTCCATTGGCATTGAATCCCTAGGCTGCTCCCCAGCAGCAGCCTCTGAGCCATTCACCTGCATGGTTTTTGGGATGTTGTGGTTGGCCTGGTTCTGGCGTGACGCAGAGACAGCGGCCGCAATGGCCGCAGCCTGAGACGGCTGCAGCTTGATGCTGCTGATCTTAGTCAGGGACTTCTCTGAGCTGGGATCCCTGTGGAAGCAGTACTTTTCACCTTCACGAACTGTGGCATACTTCCCAGCTTCTCTCAGTGTGGCATACTTGATGCCTTCACGGAGGGTGCTGTATTTCTTCACTTCCTTCACAGTGCCGTATTTGTCCATTACTTGCACAGTGTCATATTTATTCTCTGTGTCTCGCAACATGCTGTACCTCTCTGTTTCCCTTAATGACAGCTGTCTCTTCACTTCCTTATGAAAATATTTCTGTCCCTCCTTCTGGAGTGTGTGTCGATCTCCTAATTTGTGCAGTGCATATTTTTCTGCGTCCTTTGCAAGTAGGTACTTCTCAAAATCTTTAGATGGAACTGTTGGTGTCACTGATGACTTTTCTTCCACGTTCTGGACAGCATGCTTATCCAGATCCCTGTGAATACCATGCACCTCTGCATCTTTGTGAAGCGAGTATTTCTCTCCGTCCTTTCGTAATAGGTACTTCTCTCCATCCTTATGCAGGAGATACCTCTCACCATCCTTCTGGAGCATGTAGCTCACCCCATCTTTCTTCAGTGAGAACTTCTCCCCGTCTTTCTGTAAGGTATAATATTCCCGCTCCCTTTGGCTGTTGTTTTTCTCCGGAACCTTCTGACATTTTTCCTCAGCCTGTGATATGGAGTGCTGATGGACAGCATCACGGTTGCGTTCGTTGTTTTGGATCTCGGGCTGGGTTAGGACTCTATGGTTCAATAGGTTATTCAACTCCTGAGGTGTCCGATGATCAGCGTTCAACTTGTCCTGTCTGAAAGACATAAAGACATTATACATATTGTGACTTAGTACATAAAAGCACATACATGATGTTTCTCAGAGAGAGAGAGAGTTCACTGGTTGCAGACTTCAATAGTTGACACGTAAGCATTCTGCTTTCTGATCTGACAGTGTGGGGACAGCTGGAGGGGACAGGACAAACTCTAGGAGCATTACTGCTGTATTAATCACCATGGAAAAATGAACAAATTCATATGCATACCTAAGACTACAGACTAGGACTGTGCCTATTTCCCACAGTGTGATATGTAATCACAGGAAATCAATAATTTCAGTGCAACTGAGCTCATCATATTTTCTGTGTCACAGAAGTAAACTTGAATCATTTAATATCATTAACAGAGACAATGCTTGATTTTAAATCACGTCGTTTGATCTTAAATGATAAAACAGGATTGTACCTAAGGAAAGAACCCAGCAGATGGATAACATGATGCTAACTGATTCATCTCCGATACTAACAAATGAGTCGTCCAGCGAGAGAACTCGGGGACCGAGCAATGATGGAGGCTGTGTTCACGTTTATCTTTAGAACACTTTAAACACTTTAAATTAAGGCAGATGGCCCCAATCAGTCTGGAACATCAAAGCAGTATTAGACATAATATAAGTTCACAGAGGAACGAGTTGAATCCTTTGAACAGTTTTGTATCATGGGGGTTCATGAACACTGCAGCATGCAATTTAGGAAGTATTAGAAGTCTGGTTTCACTCTCTTAATACCATCTCTGTCTGTGGACACGTCCACGTGGCACGCACCGTTTGATTGGTTCTGTGTGGACAAGGGCGGCATCTGTCATATGTTTCATCCAGGACTCCATCTCTTTGGCTGTGTCAGTGCAGAAATAATATGTCCTCATGTTGGGGTGAGTGGCCTGGCAATGCAATAAGAAAAAGAGCACGACTGAGAGAAAAAATACAGGCAAGGTAACAAATGTGTGTGAGTGTGTGTGTGTGTGTGTGAGAGAGAGATAAAGAAAGAGAGATGAGAGAGATGACGTGCACACTATATCGAGCTCTCAATTTATTGGTCCGTCTCTGTTCCCTTTCTAGGGTCATAAGCTCTGTATAGTGACAGCTGAGGAGGTTCAGGATCTAATTTGGATGCCTGCTGGAAGTATAAATGTAAGAGCCTTCATAAGATGTCAGGTATCCAGATAACATCTCTGGATACCTGACATCACATTTTAATGCAAGGTGTAAAAGTGAGTACAAAGACTTTTTAACGGATATACCTTTAATTACAATGCAGTACGCTCTGTATCTCATCTTATCAACATGCATTCTTATTGTCATGATGCGGCCTGTGTAGTGATTGGTTGTTCAGTCCCTTCAGTAACTAAGTCAGCCCATACTTCCTTTTTGCCCCATTTTAGAAATAAATAAGAACTTTTTTCCAAGCCTGTCTGTCTTGCTCCACGGTAGATAGGTACCATGCTGGTACAAATTACTATTAATGATGCAATCTGTGACTTTTTCAAAATAATTTTAATTGAATTTGCTAAAATTCACATTAAAGAGTTAAAGGAATTTGTTAAATGAGTGTGCGACAATAACTCTGGTCACTCTGGTGCCTCCCTGCCATTGAATTCCCTGCTGAACTGTAAATTATGTTCTCTTTTAACCACCTATGTCTGTTAGAATTAAATTTCTTTATTGTCTTTGCATAAAGAACAATGAAATTGGATGGCAGTCCTGACAACAAAAGCTGCTAAAATAAAAGACTTTAAACTAGACTAAAATGTTAAATATAAACAAACAAATATATAAACGAAATCTATATATTTATTTTACCCTGTAAAACAATCTTGTATAAAAAAGATATCCTGGTTTACCTTGAAGGCATATTTCCTGCTGATGTGGTCATCCACTGACAACATGGAGATGTGAAAGCTAGGCAAGAGAATGCTTCCAAGAATGCTGTCTTCTTTGTCATCTGCACCACAGTGGAAGAAGGACTAGGATTAGGTTAAAACAGTGCACGACGTAGTGTCGTCTGGGACATGTTACATCATCTTCCATAAAATAAAAAATAAAAATATAGATTTTATAGAATTTAAACAAAAAATAGCTAAAAAGTAATGATTTTGGTCCTTTTTTCCCCCCCAATCATAACTCCTCAACGAATTGAGATTTGTATGCCTTTTCTACACGGGATAATCAATTGATGGACTTCTAACGTGACATAGCCCTTTAAATTTACATAAATCCATTTACAATATTTATATGATATAGCATGTGAGCATGTGAAAGCTTCTCACCACGATAGTAGAAGAGGCACATGTCTGACAGTACAAACCACCTCTTTTTCCACAGCTTCATTCCTGTGCTGTCCTGGAGGAGTCAAAGAGCACAGACCGTCAGTCACTCTCTGTCACACACAAGCACACTTCTCTATCATCTGTTCTATCTTCCACTAGATTGAACCTGGAAGAAGTGTGCTACACTTAACAAAGACATAAATCAAAGACAGAATTGGACTTTCCTGGTCTTGTTCATCATTGGGTTGAAATATATATCAAACTGAGATCAGCTCCTAAAACAGGTCTGCATCCTTACTTGTTTGTATAGCCAGTTGCTCTTGATGGCTGGGGCATTTGGGTTCCTCTTGATGGAGTTGGACCTCTTGCCAAAATTGTGAACTTTTTTGAAAGACCTAGAGGGCTGATAGAATATATGAATGGACCATAAATGCAAATATTTGTCTTTACAAAAGACCTGTCCACATTAAAATAATGATCAAATCCATAAAATAATTTATAAAATTCTTTCATGATCCTCTGAAAAACAAAAGAATAAAACAAACTAGCTGCCAACCACATTCTTTCTGCTTTTGGACAAAGTTTAAGCAAGCTAGTAATGCTGTGCACATTTCTAGTGGCTATGAAAACCACATTTTCCTCACATCATAATTCTAAACACTTAACACAGGAGGATATGATTGCAAATCCTCACAGATGGAATAGCAGCACTTCAGCATTCTTTAACATGGCGAACCAGATTAATTCTTGGGTTGTGGTGCGATGAATTAGAGCTTTGCAAAATGCATTGCAAATAGAGCTTTGGAATGCATCTATGGTCCCCAGGAGTTCAATCACAATGCTTCTGATGTCCTCCTGGCTTCCGGTGCCAATATCAGGCCAACTTTCATCATATCTTTTTCCCGTTCCTGTACCTAAGCCAGGCCAAATTCTCTGTTTGCCAGATTAATATCTGCTACACTGCACAACATTAGAGTCCAGAGGAAGAACACTTTTCTAAGCCCATTCAAGTGATCATATATCTCTTATGAGCTTATGTCCCAATATATTTGGAATTAAAAGTCAACAGTTTAACATTTAAACAGTGCAGATTTATCCATAACAACCAGCTAGCTGTTACAGTGTGTCAGGACTCAGGGGATTTGGACTGTTGGGTTTGTTAAACTAAGCAAGACTGAGTAAATGCCTTTGGACAACAAACACAAGGAGAACAAGCAAACTCCGCTGGCTCCAGCCAACTATGAGTCTAACCCGTGCTGATGAAGTGGAGGTTGTGGTGGCGGTAGTGATGGAGGTAGTGATGGTAGTGGTGGGGCTGCCAGGGAAGGTGCTGTAGTCTGAGCCACCAGTGTAGTTGGACGCCTCGCTCATGGTGCTCATCGGACGAGCTTTCTTCTCACTGCTACTGCTCTGTTCTGATGAATCCTTGGGAGGTGGCCTGCCACAGGGTGCAGAAACAAAGAGACAAACATCAAGACAAACAGTAATTTAACGGATATAGAATAAATAAAGCAATATGTAACACAGTGGATTGAAAGCCACAAGCTGCAAGCAAGACCACAGTTTTTGTTCTTGTTTCAGAACCATAGTTGGAAAATTAAAAGATTGAAACATTATTCGAACAATTTCTTCTAAACTTTAAAACATTTCTGAATGTTCTGAAATCTGGCTAGTTCAAACACAGGGCTACAAATGTTGAACCAACATCAAAAGGTAAGGCAAATAACAAGGTGTTTCCACCATGCATTAACAAACAAGTTTCCTTATCTGGATATTGCTTTTGGATAGATATTTGACAGAAAATTCTGGTTTTTGAAGGAAAAAAACACAAATAATTCAATTTAACTGTCAAGGTTGTTGTGACCACAGGCTCTGGCTGAGGTTGTCTGCTGTTGTGTTGGAATGACCCTGCTCTCCTCTGCCTAAATATACCAGATTAAGAAGTATACACTGTGAGGTTTTGATTGAACTGCAGCTCCCAAAAGGCAGGGAGGAGTAGCTAATTTCTGAGCTGAATCAGTGCTCAGACCAATCTGTCCGGTCCAGTCAATCAGCCAACCTCCCATCTCATCAAGCTTACCCAATCTAAGTCTCTTAATAACGCAATATCTCTGTTTTGGGGCCATTAAACAGAGGGAGGATGAGAATAAGACAGACAGCGGGAGGGTACTGTAGCTTAAATGACTCTGAGCAGAGAGGGACATGATGGAGAGAGAGAGTCAGGGAAATGAAATGAAGAAAGTGAGGTGTGCGTTGACTGCATGAATCACTGCTCTTATTCCTGAGGTGTCATCTCTGATATATGCTTCCAGATCCAAGCCATTTAAATGGTTGACAGCTTAGCATGACAAATTGAAGAAGGTCAGAGTTTTGCTCGTACTTTCGTGGGAGGGCCGTAAGCTAAGGTTAGAGAAAGAATGTTCAATAAAGTCCCAGGCTCTGATTAAGAATATGGTGCCTTTATTTTAATGTCAATTTGAATACTTTCAAGTAAGTAAGTAATAAAGGGAAAATTACTGAAAGTTTAACTCAAAGCTCACATTTCTTAATTACCACATTAAAAGGTCTTACATTTATACAGCAGGTTACCACTTAAGGCAAATTAGCGTGTCCCATTTAAAGCTAACCGCTTAACACGGGGTAAATAACTGTATTGGTTATAGGAACTGCTGCTGTGAATAGCACTTGTGGTAATTATAGAGAATTTCAGAGACTTCAGGCACAAGTTTCATCTCTGCATATTCCAAGAAATTTCATATGTCTATAGGTCAACTTTGATTATCTTTCAATGTGAGAACATAGCAGCAAATTGAAAGCTTTAGTTTAAAGCAATACATGCATAGGGTATTTTTCAAGTTGTGTTTGTTTTTATACTGAGTGATACAAATCATGTGGTTTTTTTTCAACATGGCAAGCAGAAAGCAAAGTCAGACTCCCACAGACGGGTTAGCCTGTCTGTATCTGTTCGCCACTGTGCTCCACCATTTTATCCTTGACAATATTGGCTCCTTTGGTGAAGAAGCCTTCGGCGTATGTATGTGTTATAGTGGTGATATAGCTATCAGATTTCACTCTGCCCAGCCAAAGGTACATTTGGCCTGTGTGTAAACATGTGGCTTGTTTCCATCTGGATATTATCCATATACTGAAGATTAATGATGTGTGCACAAGGTCAAAAAGACAGCTAGAGGCCAGAGACATTGTATGTCATTACTGTTCTGTTTGATAAAATGATAAGAGCTCAGCCTAAAGATCGTCCGTTCCAGGTTCCAGTTAAGGACAATCAAGGAGAGCAGCCCTGATGAGTTCGTCCATTTTGGCTCTTGTTAAATCACATTGATGTGCAAAACCAATTTGAAATGTTACGGTCCATGGTCACTTCACGTGTCAATCACAATGTACTGGTACAAGTTCTATCTTTCGTATTTACCAACGTGTAACAATGAAAATGTAAACATGAGAGAGTGTGTATTTGAGGGCATTCCAGGTGAAGAAAGTTTATTTGATTTCTGGTATAATGTTGTTTATACAACATAGCTAATGGCTTTCTGTCTTTACCAATTGTCACCACAAGGTCCACTGATTTTTAATAGGAACACTCCGTTTCAAATGGATTTTATTGCTTCAAGTACCTAGAACCATTTGCAATTAGTAGTAAACAAATTGGCACGTCATGAAGACAGCACAGACTGAACTTCAGCAAATAAATTTTCTGTAAAATAATTTTCCTGATGATGTTTGTCAAATACTTGCAGGTGTTGCGTGGTGTATTCATCGATCGAATGCTACAGATGCACAACATAAATTAATGACTGTAAGTCTGTTGTGACTGTAGATTTTGCAGAACTCATCCTTGTACAAAGTCTTAATATTCTCAAACAAATTTGAAGGATTCCTGTCATTAGCATGTCATGTACATGACACTGTATAATCACTATGTGTAAATGTATTGATATTCAGAACCCCATCTTCTAAAATTTCTATATTATTAAATTTAGATTTAAATTAAAGCTTTAGAGGGCTGTGCAGTATTGATGGCGGTGCACTATTCTTCTTGAGCTTTCTAGCGCCTGCATATGTTCAGCTACAGCTGATTAAAATTATTATTTTAGCTTTAAAAAAGGAAAATATAGCTGTAACCTTAGTCTTGCTGCTTTAGCGTATATAGATGTCATTGATATTGTGTACAGTAGTAAGTGTACAGTATATGCCCAGGTGTGGAATTTCTTCTTCAAGATCATCTAATGGTGGATCTAAAATGGATCTAACGCTATGTGTATGGAACATGAGCTTTTTAATCACTTTTAATATTCAAAGCACCAAAGCTTTAATGCCAAAGCAGCTCCTCAAATCCAGTTTCATGATGTAGATGATAATTACCTGCTCAAAGCCTCTGGGGACTTGTGAGGAGGGACAAGCTTTCCACAATTCATACTAGAAACAGAACAAGGGAGAGGGAAGATAATGACAAAATAATATGAAAACCATAAGTGAAAAGTGGAAAAAAACAATCAGGGTTTCTATAATGAAAAATAATAACATGAAAATGAAAAAGTAACGCAAAAAAGATAAACATGAAAGTGAATGAAAGTACTGCTTACCATGTTTGATGTAATGTAATACGTTCAGCTGGTGTATGTGCAAATGAAAGCTGGGTAGCTGTGTGTGTGTGTGTGTGTGTGTTTTTGTGATTGTTCTTAACACTAAATGCATGGAAGACAGTGACAGGGCATCATAGGAATCTGAAAGGAGTCTGAGATGAGCAGTACGTGTATTAAGACACAGAGCAGCACACCATTAACAAAACATCAGGAAGACAACAAAACAGCAGTGGGCTACATTAATCACCAAACAGGGAAAACTGAAAGTCAGTAATGAAATCATTACACATTATCATGAAGTCATGTGTGAAAGAATGGCTGAAACACCAACGAATGTGCAGTCACTAACCCTTGGTAATGTTCTGTTGAATGTCTTTAGTATATGCATTTTTAATGTGCATCCATACACATCGCTGCTTTGTATTTTATCAAAGCCTCTGCCACAGTGACTGTAGGTGAAAATGAGCAATCTGCTCTCTCTGGTGCTGTAGATTAATTTATTTTCAAACTTTTTCTGTGGCTGATGGCATCTTTATGATTGCGTGGTGTAATCAAAACAGCGGGTCCATGAATCGCTCCTGAATTTCGGATAACAGCACATGTTGTGTAATTCACCCCAACTGTGGTGATTCACAGTTTTGGCTATTTTTGGGTACATTGGAGCATTTTTCCTGATCCTGGCGAATTTCACATTGAACTTTGGTACATGTGTGCATATATGTGACCTGGTCCAATCTAACTCTGGAGAAGTTTGTTTGTGATGTGAACATTATCTGAAATAGAAATTCAATCATGACTGAGCATACCAATGACCAATTAAGCCACTTCTTCCTGTTTGTCCTCTAGACATTTATAACCACCATTCACACATGACTCATGTTGATATACAGGATAGGTTCACTTTGTGTTTTCTCTGTGTGACATCAAATAAACCGAGGTTAACACAGCGCTGTAAAACTTTAGTCCCTGAACCTGAGAAAAGGAAAATTAATTAAAGATGTGAAGAAACCATCGGCGACAGGGCTTAAATTGGGTCACAGTCACACATCCTGTTCGTATGATTTTCTCACCTCTCTGAGCTTAACAACTTTAAAAATACAAACCATACTTCACTCACATACACCATCCCACCCCACACACACATACTTCACCTCTCCTTCACAGGAGACAGAGGAGATAATTGAGATGGGAGATATATTGGTGTGTGTGCGAAAATGAAGAATCGAGAGTGTGAACACAGAGAGATGTTCTGGTTTTATGTAATCTAATGATAGAATTAGAGGTTGACACATGATAGGAAAACAGTTACCTACCCATGCAACATTACTCCCCAGACCTCCAGCCTCAAAGATAAGGCAACAATATTGCAACAATATATGCAACGGTATAGCAATAATACAATGGAACATATTTGTGGAATAAATACAACCTTCCCTTGCTACTCACAATGCAAAACCTATGCATTGTTTTTCAATAAAGCCTTTGGGGTACTTGTGTGTATATGCGTTGGTGTTGTGTCGATTTGCATCATGTCAAAATGTGTTTGTAAAATCCACCCACAGTATTTACATAAACTGTTCGGTGTTCAGATTTTACAATAGAATCCACTGTTAAGACACTCATTTCTTCATTCATTTCATCTTTCCACAACCTGACCTCTGATCTCACTACTGAAATCATGAGAGACTTAGAGACAGAGACTTACTGTTCATTTACGACAAAGATGCAGTTGTCTTGGGAGGGGACACCTGACACTGGGTGCTTACAGGTCACCTTTCGTTCATTGTGACTGGAGAGAGGGAGACAAAACATAAGAGAGCATTTAAAATCAGTCCAAAATCACAGCATGTTGAACATGACAAGACACTTTACCGCCATCTCGGGGCTGTATCATAAAATCAGCAGAAAACAATGACACTACAAACACAGAAGCTGCAGGTAAGGACATGAGCGTTATCCCACACACACACAAAAACACATACACTGAAAACACAGAAAAAAGACAGCTTTCTGTAGCTCAGTCCATCACCAGAGTGGTTGTAACTAGATTTGGAACTGTAGAAGTGTAATACATACAATCATATCATTCAGTTCAAAATGTTATCTTCTAAACACATCAATTTCACAGACGGAAAGATTGCTCCCAGTAAAACTATAGCAAGTAACTGTACAAAATTTCTCCTAAAACCTACTAGAGAATGTTTTTAAAATATTGACTACCAGTGAATTGCACTTATGTCTTAAATAAATGTTTTTATTGGCCTGTCACTGTTCATGTTTACAAGTGTACAGTACAGTGTGTAAAATAGAAACAATAATGTAGGGATAGGAAGTCACACATCCCATCACAGCTTCCACTACGAAAAGATGCATTTAATGCTAAACTGCCAGGGATTTATGCTACCCTGATCACATGCACTGGTTTACAGCAAGAAACTATAACATTTGGTCTGGAATTTGTTTATACTGTAGATGAACATTAAACATGGCAAATATGTGCAGTCTTAGTACTGTACTGAGTTTTCTGATTGTCCGTTGCTTTGTCCGTTCAAAAGAACGGACAAAAAAAATAATATCAAGCAGCTGCCGTCACAGTTGGTCTCAAAAAAATTGTAAATCTATTGGTTTGAAAACAGCCAACCAGATTTCCATATCGTGAGTTCAAACAGCCAATCAAATCAGCAAAGAGTATACGCCATACAAACATGATGCCACACACCCCTGTGAACAATGGCTTTGCTAATTTTTCCATGGGAAATGTCAGCTAATGTTTAATGTCATTTGTCCTTGGTGGGCACAATCGTGCTTTGGTTAAAATGCCACAGTGGTCAGATGGTGTGTATGTGTGTATGAGTGTGTGTGTAACCTTCTGGAAAGGCCACCAGCACATGTAGAGTTGCCATTGATACATGGAGTGCCTGGAACAAGGTAAAAGATATACAGTCCATCCACATTCACACAAAGTCATAAAGATAATTATATTAATTATCTTATATATATGTATATATATATATACTGTAAACTGTATTTCACTGCTAAACTTTCATACTGCATCTACCCTGGGCTACAGTGAATAGCCTAACTAATCTTTGACAGCTGGAAATTCAGTTCTTACAGTTTAATGTCCTGCTCTTACAGTGAGCATCTGGCATTCCTTCAGCTTCTAAGGAGGCACTGTTTTTTTAAAGTCACTCCTAAAAATCTCAACAACAATCTGGCAGAATCTTCTTCTTCTCTATAAATACAGAGGCTGTTGTCAAATCAGGCTTCTTCCACCTGCGCAATATTACTAAATCTGTCATCTGTTATCTGTTATCTTATGAGACACTAAAGGAATAATTCACATCCCTGTGTTGTCAGGTCTGGGCTATTGTAACTCTGGTTGACTTAAGTTTGAATAAAAACTGTTTTGGTTGCTCACTGTTGATTTCTCCCCTGTAGCCTGTCCCTTTCCTGCTTGGTGACAGACAAACCATACTATGATAGATGTGGACAGAACAGACAGACAAGCAGCTCCTTTGGGAGGTTGTATTTCCTCAGCAGACTAAGGAAATGCATCCTGGGCCTTTTTTATGATGAAGATGTGAAGTTCCCGTTTCATGTGCTGGGAAATTGTAATCCCATGTGCTGAAATATATATATATATATATATACACACACACAAACACACACACACACACATGTATGTACAAATGGGTGTATATTTGCGTGTATAGTAACAATAATAAACTTGTAACCTTGTAATTATATAATGACAATACCGAAGCCACAAAAATCATGTCACTCATACAGTATTCCTATCACACTCCTCTACTGGCTCCTGTGTTGCCATTGGTAACTGTGACAGATGGCTGATGGGATTGTGATTGCTGCTGAAGGTACCTGGAGTGGAGGGCCAACAGCCAGATGAGGGTTTCAACTGACAATCAAATGTACAAAAAGGCATGGAGGCAAATCTTGGCGAAATACACAGACTACTCTCATTCTCAATCATCACATATTCATATTCCTTAGATCCGCCTTTGTATTCATTCCTAGCTGCATTTCGCTCCATTTCGTTACACTCACCCAGTATGTCTCTTGGTCCGATGGATTAAGGCCAGGTTTACACTTGATGCTTGTACTACACACACACATACATATGTAATAGATCAAACAAAGCTTTGACCGCTCTGACTGGGGGAATGTATGTCTTATTTAGTGCCAGACTCCTGAGCCCCTCACCGGTCCAGTAGGTGGCGGTAATACTGCCAAATAAGTTAGAATTAGTATTAGCAACCCAATTTCGCGATCAATTGCCAATGCGAGGATGTTAACTAACCTAAAGAATACCTTATTTAAGCATACCTTAAGAGGAATTTTAGCTGATGGAACATCACTAAGGGTAACCTAAACTTGTCATCTACATTTTTAATATGAGGTGCCACCCGAATAATCACAAATGTTTATGATCAACACACACTCAGCAAGTCCTGCAATATTATCCTTTTTTTGCACATAATTAATATTTTCAGAAGATAAAGTGATATTAAAACTACATTTGTCTGCATTGTTCAGATAATTTGAGCGAGTTGCTGAATTGTAATGCTTCTTTTGTCAGGTTTTGCTCAGCGTCATAATATTAAATCATTAACGTTAATCATGACCTTTCCAAAATATTTGGGATGAGCACTGTATTATCGACATACTGTCGGTAGCATAGCAGCCGGCGTGGTCCTAACATTGTAGCATGTATCTGTCATGCTAATTATTTTCACTTCATTTCACCAGGATTTACTGCTGATTTTGAAAGCTGTATCATCACTTATGCAGCATCCACTTGCTGAGCAACCCTCTGGTTCATTCACAACCTCACAGCAATGAGTATGTAGCACGCTCTGGAGTTGTTTATGTAGAGATTGTTGATAATTGCATTAAAAAATGGCAACAAATACACATTAGCATTTCCCAGACTCTTAGGTGAACCTAACAGCCCCAAAATACCAATTAACACAATGAAACAGGCAGTAGCAGCACTCTCAATTTTTAACACAAATGATGACTTATCATTAGCTGAGCTAATTTTTTGTAAAATAATATGATATCAGGTAACTGATTGATTACCATAGGCACAAGCTGACTGAATCATATGATGCCCGATGCCTTATGTCTGAAGATAAAATTGAGCAATGCAATGCAGGGTCTGGTCCATGAAACAGAAAATCCAACCCCACTACAGCTGCGGTGAAAAAACAAGACAATGCTTTCTGATGAAAACAAGCTTGACTGACCATTAAAGGAAATATTCACAGCCACACACTACAGCACAGTTTTCCAACACGTCCTCTCGCAGCATTAATGACATTAGATGCAGCCCTGCCAGCCAACCAAAACAGCTCCGACGCGGCACAGAAGCTCCTTTTATTCAGCTAATATTTACACATTCACAGCATGTGTTATTCTTGTATCACAGTGAGTCTCTGCCAATAAGATACTCTCTCCGTCTCTATTCAACATATGCTACACTGAGCAGCATATTTCACATAGCTGCTGTTTGTCTGCGTAAAAGAAATATGCACACATTCCACACATCAAACAGCTTAGTAACTCACCAGAGGGACACTGGAGTAGGACGCCGAGCAAGGTTAGCAGGAGGAGGATGCCTGGCTTTGCTATGGATGAAAGAAGCGACACAGGCACAGCTCCACACTCCTCCTCCCGCTCTCGCTCTCTCTCTTTTCTAGTGCTCCGTTTGCACCGTTACTGTTCAAGTTTAATCAGACAGATGTCTCAGTGTGAAGTGATATACTATAGAGAAAGGGAACAGAGCATTTCCATGATGGTACCTGAGAAAAACAGACATTCGGATGCTGAAAGGGAAACAATATGGATGAAAGCACAGAGCCACATCACATTTGTGCTCCAGACACTTACTGCATAGTCTTAGTCACCCTCAGCAAGCCTATTTCCAAAAGCAGAAGAAAGGTTTTTCCTTAGGAGGGGCTATAACATGTAGATTGAACACTATCTGTCATCATCAAACAGCAAATTGAACAAATTCCCATTTTCCACCATGAGGACGAACGGTACCAAGCTGGTGTCCTGCATCTTGTTCCATTTGTACCAAACTGAAATAAATAGAGCTCAAATTGCAGTTTTCTAGTCTCTACCCTACAAAGGAGCGTGACGATTTAGCAATGTGCTGATTTGCTCAATCAACAACAAAGACATGGGTTCAATGTGTAAAAGATCAGAGTATTTATTGAAGACATGTGCAGCAAATCTGAAAAAAAGACTTCCTTTAAACTCAAACTTCTTACTGTGGACAACAATGGCGTCCTCATCATACTCACTGTCATGTGGTTTTAAGAAAAGCAGATTTATTGAGTTATTCAAAATATACAATTGCAATGTATACCATGACATTGAAAAATTAGTAGATTTGTTATTTCTTGTGTAAAACTGTCCATTGATAAAGGAAGATGATAGGAGTAGAGGAAAGCTCAGGTGGTCACCAATGATGTTAAGAATCATCTTCTAGTGATGATCCACAACAAGGAAACACAGTCAGTTTTAAACATGTCTTTAGAAAAGACAAAACATTCAAAATAGTCAAGGGAAAACTTATCAACACATTTGTCTCCAAACTGTTTACTTTACTTTGTTGAATCACTACATCACCGGACACAGGTTGGGTTATGTTGACTCACTGACAAAGGAGCTGACTTGTTGTAAGTTACCAAGTTCATGAGCTGTGATGTGGCTTTGCTGTGTCTATTTTCAATAATGGTGTCAACAATAAGATGACCAATCGGAACGTTGGTCAAAGGAACAATGAGTCAAATAAAGAAGCTTTAACATTAAATATGCAGCAAACTGACATCCCAATAGGGGTGAGTCTCTTACCCCAGACTGTTGAGGAGTACAACAATCCAGCAAGATAGGAAGAGAATTTCCTTTATTCTGTTTACCCAATGTGCTTGGTTTTTTTTTTCTCGAGGTTACATTTTCTTAACTGCTGTATAATTCTACTCCTTTAACTTTTATGATTCTTCTGGCTGCTCCTGTCCTCTTAAAAATAACTACAAAGTAACAAAAATGATGAAAATAAAGGAAATAACAAAATAACGTTGTAGGGTGGAGAGTGTGCATTCAAATATATTTGAATGGACTGTTTGTGATTCAAAATTCATTAAATTATAATTTTTGGAAAAAGCCCTAGAGAGCAGTGCCAATAACAACACTGAGTTCAGGTGTTTTTTTTTCATCAAGTAATGAGGAGTGTTCAAAGAACCTGCACAACCTTCACATGCACATGGTTCCATTGAAACAGAGAGATATCCTCTTCTAACCACACTCCACTAAGCAGCTGCCAGCACCATAATAAATCATGCCTTGACCAGGTTTCGTTCAAACTCATTACAGGCCTCCTCCATCCTCTGGGCAACCATTGCTATTTTTGTTATACAGAAGGAACTTTTTCCTTACTCTTAGGATATTATGTCAAACACAGCGAGAGAAGCGTTTAGATCAGGGGTGTCAGACTCATTTTAGCTCAAGGGCTACATGCAGCCCAATTTGAGCTCAAGTGGGCTGGACCAGTAAACCCACTGCAAATTTGTACACGTCGTGTATTTGGCCGACTGGTTTGCGAGTGCACTTTGGAAGCAGAAGATGCCCAGTTTGAATCACACCCCCTCACCTGTTACATTATTAGTTAGAATTATATTGAGAAAAATACGAACCCAAAATTTGTAATCAGGTTTAAATCGAATAACTCCCCATGATTTAGCTAGTTAGTTTTTGCAGTGCTTCGTTAATGTGATCGATAATTCTACTAGCCACTTCATTGGAGCATCCGGTGTTTTGTGATTTTGTGGCACATTTGTGACGCTGAGCAAAAGTTGAGTCAAGCATGAGTAGAGTGCGGCGCACACAGCGGGAATATGGATAGCACTATGAAGCGTTTTGAATGCGCTTTAATATTTTAATTCTTTGTAATATAATCATTCTTTAATTTTTAAATAATAATAATAATAGACTGAATTGAATGCAATTGATATTTTAAAGGAGATGGCATATACAAGTCAGCCAACCACTTCAGCATCAAATGCTGATAAATACATCCTGCTGTTATATTTGAAGTGACTGATTTTTGTATTTACAGTAGCATTTAATATGTTTGGCATTGCTGCTTGGATATTATACCTTTAAAAAAATATTATGGTAAAAATACTTCTTCTTTTTGGTCTGCACGTTTGCCCATATTAGTGTTTATCGATTATGCTTCATGTGCTATTAAGTTTTAAGCATTTTCTTTAAGACTCAGACTAAGATTGAAATCATGATAATAATGAGAATGATGGTCATTTTGGAGGTAAGACTGTGACTGGCGACAGATCCTTCCTGTTGGTGGTTGAAGCATGCCTCAGCAGTTCTCTCCTGTGGGTGTCAAACACACTCAGCACCAACATGAAAGTGAAAATACGATAGTGAAAACTGTGTGATAACAACACCTTTCTGCAAAAAAGTTGAGGGAAGAAATCCATAGAAAAAAAGATCTCAGTGACTGGAGTAGACGGCCAACAGTCAGATGAAGCCAGATGAGTGACAGTAAGATAAGACTCCACCATAAGATTACACAGAAGTCACCAACTCCTGATAATCTGTGTGACTTTACTTTCATTGACCTAGAAAAGAACTTCATAGACATTTGAAAAGACCAGGCATTGCTATAGTATTATAGCACTGCCAAATGTAAAAGAAAGAAGCCAAAACACCGACAAAAAACCTAGCCATAAACCATCCAGGATGTGATCAGAAAGGTAAATGACACTCAACCAGACAACCAAAGTAGTCACAGGTATTCAGCACAAGTAATGGTGTGTTTGTCAACTTCCATTTGCTCCAGACATCCAGAAAAGCCCTTGAGAATTCCCTCCTCCGATAAAAGTAGCACTCCGGGCCTCCAAAGCTGGACTGGTATGATAAGTTTGGGTCTATGAAAGAGCACCATGCACTTAGGCATGCAGTGCTACAGTGGATGAAGCTCTGGTGCCTTGAGAAAAAAAGGCTACACTACTGTACTGGAAGAAATGGCATAAACTTGGAGTGGCACTCAGACTGCCATGTAAAATGCTGTTTGTATGTGTGAGTGAGCCAGGCTAATAGTGCCTTCAAATGGGGTCATGTCTTCACTACACATTGCTGTGAACTACAGGGAAGGAAAATGTTCTGATAGCTCACAGTTTACAAGTTGTTCCATATGATGATTTTTGAGAAGTTAGACTCTATTCTCATTTACTCTGCATGGCTCTAAAATGCACAAAACAACATTATGAGAGAACAAGCTAAATTACACTTCCAGGGTGGCAAGTATTGGATATGCATTGTGAAGAGTAATAAAGAACATGGGGGAAGATATCCTACAATCTATTCAAGATTACATTCCTATCTGGAAATATGAAGTGAATCTGGTTAGGCAACTGTCATCAAAACACATGGATGGCCCAGCAGTGATCGTTTTCAAGATTATCTAACATTAACTAAAGTTATCCTTTGTCACAGTGGGCAGTATTCAGCACTGAAAGATATAAATCCACATCCATTTATCTGTCAATTCACATAGAGAACAGACGCACTAAAATTCAGTATGCACTGCACCCAAACACTACTTTGTTCTCATTTTCGAGTCGCAAATTTTAGGTGGCCCTGTAGACCTCGAGCACTGACAGGGAGAACAAGATGCAAAGCATTTGTGCTACAACTGAAAAACATGGAGCACTTCAGCTGTATCTGTGAAGCATTTCTGCATGCCTGCACAGGGAAATGATTTCCGCATGCGAGAAGAGCTGAGTGTTGTCAGTGATGCATTTTTCACCACAACCTATTTATGTCATGCTGCCCTCATGCCTGTCACATGTGGTGCAGCGTCATAAGTGGGCTCACATCTACACATCTAACAATACACGAGAGAAGGACAAAAAGGGTCCACATGGACACTGTGCTGCAGTTGAACACATCAAAATGGAGGCAGACTGTCCTCCAGCTTCATCTCAGTGCTTGAACACATACACACACACATCACACATATCACCCATACATACAGGCACGAACATGAAATATTCAAACACACACAACAGCACAAACAACCAAGTCCAAAAATGCTCGGGCTTCTTTCTCATCATTATCCTTTTAACAGTGATCTTATAGGGGTGTACAATTTAATACAAAATAATATTTTAAAGCAATTAACAACTCACTACTATTCAATTTTGCATCATTTCAATGTGACTCAGTTTGATTTTAAATGTATTTTAAATGCACTGGTCTTGAAAATATTTTCAAAATGCTTCCTCTGACCTTTTTACATTTTTCTTAATTATTCACAGAACAGCTACTCTTATCAATATATGCAAAAAACAAAACAAAACAAAACGCATTTGAATACCCAGAAAAATGTTATAAAAAGCATTTAAAAACTCCAATAAAACGATACTGCTCATGCATTAAACAGCACATACTGTATATATAAAAATGTGCAGTTGTTGTTGCCTTTACTTTTCCCAGAGTGACTTGTGAACCACAGCAGTGAGCACAGGGATCTTGTGTGAGCCCTTCGTGCTTCATGTTGCTTGCTTTAATCTCCTGAGACATTTAATGACCCAGTCAAATTTCATGGAAATCCTTCCAATACCTGTAATACCTGAAAATATTCCACCAAAGTCACCGAACAACACTGACATCCCAAAGCCACAGCACTAAAACTTGGATCCTGGCGTTCCTCCTGATGCTGCTGCAGTGGCCCCCGTGCACCTGCTGTTTGAATAAAACAGATTGTTGTATGCTTGCAGGGATACCAACATGGAATGGAGCCATTGCATTACGGGGGAGCAAAACTGTACAGATGTACAGTTGAGATGTATGAATCTTTTATATAGAACAAAACCCAACTGTATTAGTCTTTCTAAATGGAAGGGCTTGCAGAGGAGAGTCTGCATCTGTGCATGTCCATGCACACTTTACTGGGAATCAGAGGGAGCAAAAGAAACAGAAAAGACAGAAAGGGGGCCAAGAGATCCTACTTCAGACTGCTGTTGTCATGGTTACAGATCTACACACATGCACTCACACTACAACTATGTTCAGGCCGATGCACAGGCACACACACACACACATACAGTGCACACAGAGACAAACACACGCTTGCATAATAGAGAAAACAGCCATAACAAAAATGGAATGGAAGTAAATATAGAGACAGTACACACTCCACTGATTGAAGGGGTCAGAAGGAAAAGTGAGTCCCTATCTATTTCCTAATACTATATGTATGTGCACAAAAAAACCCCCAAAAAGACTTATGTGAACGCTGCTTGGTCTGTTATTGTAAAGGCAAAAATACTTCAGGATTTCAGTGAGATGTCTTTGGTGGGGGAAGACCAGGCCACCATGTTATACAATACTTTACTTCTCTGAAACAGTTTCTTAAATTGTGAACTTACAATTACAGTTCCTTTGACTGCAACAAAACCTTTAATCTTATCATGGTACAACAGAAACATTGTCCATATAAAAACCATAAATCAGTGAATGTAACACTACACAGTGCCTCTGAGCACAAAAGCAAAATATGCAGATGTGTATTCTCATGCAGATTAATTAACTTCTAAACATTCTGTATAACAGTATAGCACTGGCAGAGATGTGCGCTATTCAATAATAATACTGATTTGAAATGAGTGATGGAAAAACTGGAGAGAGGTAAGACTCTAGTTATTAAAGAAACCGAGTAGAATATCCGTTTAGTCACGGTTCAAGGCAGTGAGCTTTAAAAACACAATGCAGCTGCAGCATTTCACAGCTCACTGGCAGCCTGACGCTGATGGTGTTAGAGTCAAGTAAAGATTAGAGAACATTTAAAAATCATTACAGCACAGACAACAGACAATTGCAGCATTTACCTGGAAAAGAGGCATAATGGAAGCGTACATACAAAGAAAACAGATGGAGAATCTGTTACCTCTCATGTTTAGTGCAAATACAGAACAGAGAAATAACAGCAACTCCCATTGTACACAGCTGCCCAAACAATCGCCTAACCTGGTGAAATGGTGTAAAGCTTGTATTTTAATAACTAGTAGAAGCTCATGAGCACACAGAGACAGAGAAACAAATCGATTTCTGATAAATGTTTAATGACTGTAGCGATGAGCTGAACTGAATCCAAAGACACTCAGCTGGAACAAGCTCATCACATCCACCATTAAGTAGTGGATGTGCTGTATAGTCTTTAAAGTGGCCCTACTGTACAGCTAATGGGAGGACAACAAGAGATCTAAATGTGAGAACTTAGAGGGGAATAAATGTTTGTGTCCCATCACTGTCAATATTTAATGATGCAACGTAAAGCAATATTCAGATCCCGTTGTCGCTCTAGTCTAGAGTTATAATGATATGATCTTCCATATTTATCCTCCTCCTGAGCACATTTTTGCTGAACTTTCTTAACTGTTGTTGGCACTTCTCAGCACTAAATGTCCTGCTAAGTTCTTAAACTGGTGATATTAATATTTATGTTGACAACCCAAACAGCAGCAATACCGAAAATCATCTGGACATGTTTGGCAGTTTTAACCATGCTCAATGAGTGAAATGTCCCACTCACTACGGAGGTCATAATGTTGGTTTGATTTGTTATAGTAATTAGGACTTTTTTAAAAAAGATAACAAAGATACAACTGTGATGATTTAATGATTCGATTTCATTAAAATTTTGACAAAAAAATAGATATGTATTTTGCTGAAAATCACTAGTCATTGTGTCTTTTTCACATTGGCAGTGTAATGGTGGCAAAGTGCAGCTGTGTAACGGCTGCCTTCACTGATCAGTGCCCATACTGGATTAAATCATTCACACTGCTCCACTAGACTGCAAGTCTATTTTTTTCTGCGTTCCACATGCCTGCTGCAAGCTGAATAACATCCGTCTTATAACAGTGCATAGTGATATAATATATCTAATCAATTGTTTTAAAGTATAGTTTTTGCATTGAAACCTAGATAATTGTATCAATGTCAGACAGAATTGTGTGCCATCAGAGATACACACCCCCAAAAGGTATTTCTGATCATAAACTCCTCCGCTTTCGTTACACCTCCTATTTTTACTATATTATATTATTATACTTTTGGTGGAATAGTGAATATATTAATTGTGATCATTCATCGAGGCTAATCTAAAATTCCATGTTTGCACTTTGCTTCTGACTATGACAATGTGTTTTCCACCTAGCTTGTCCAGTTTGCTCCATCCTTTACCAAATCAAGTCCCTGCTACACCAGTGATCTGTGTGCTTAAAGGCTCAGACAGGCAGTTAGAGCTCCCACTATCTATATAAAAACACCACCAGATGCTCAAATTACTCCCAAATCATCTCTAACGACAATGGCAATCCTAGGTAGCCCATAAACCTAAACCCCGGAACACTCCTGCCATTCACTACAAAGATTACTCTCATAAGAGTCTTGATGTTTTTATTTATAAGGGAACAAATCAACACCAGTTGCCATTAAAGAAGATACCAAACATGCTAGCAACTTGCTGCTGTACTAGCTGGCATTCTGTGAACACAGGGGCACAGTTTTAGTTTGCTAGGCTAAAGCAACCAAGTAACCAGAGAATGTGTGAGGAAGACAGTGAGTAAAACATCTAATTAGCATAGGGGGTACAACTACTGCTATGTGGTGTGGTGGCCATGATAGTAATGAAGGCTACGGGACTTGGCATCCATGATGGGATTGTACATGGATGTAAGCCCGAACACAAACCAGATTAAACTTTTCTTCATTTTCTTCCAAATCACCCTCACATGACTGTGTCAAATTTGTGCAGTGGTTTCGATAAGCTGATGGACCAACCTGTATTTTCCATGTTGTGTACAACAAAGATGTAAACGTAGTATGAGAAGGGGGACCACATACTCCAATGCTTAGGTCTGTTAGCCTAAGAAGTGACTATTAAACACTGGTTGAAAAACATTAAATTGTTTTTTCTTCTGTGTCACATACTTCAGACAGCGTGCGAAAACAACTTGTTTCTTTAACCATATAGTCACAACACACAGTGAGGAAGTCTTTAAGTCTTCTTCAACCCTGAGCAGAACTCAATTGCGCTTTTTATTGATTATTTAAAATACAAAGAATCTCACAGCCAGCTGTCATTTGCTGTGTTTTTGATTTCCATTATTTTTTCAAGTGTCTGAATTCTGCTGTTACGTGACACAAATTCATTTTCAGCTGAGCTGATTGTGAACCCAGGCTCACTCAGCCGTTGAGCAGTAGAGCTCTATCTCCCTCCTGTGGCCAAAGCTAACAGGAACAGTATTCCTGAATCCAATTCATAACGGAGAATGCCAAGCATTTATGTGATTTGAGATTTGCTCTCCAGCTGCACTATAAGCTGAGAGGATGAAAAGATTAATTTAATGATGTTTAAGATGAGAATCTGCCTTCAAAATGAAAGAAATGTGTTATTATTATGTTGTCTGTATCTGTGTGTGTGAGAGAGTGTTTGTTAGTTTGTGTAGATGAAGTCAACTTGAGATGGGTCTGATCTGACACACAGAGTCAGGCTCAAATGTCTGCATCCCATAAGCAGCGGTGGAACAGGAAAAGGTCAAAGACGCATTGCCTTGCAATTAAATTTGCTATTTCAATTCTGCAATTAAAATTAACTTGAGCAAAAGTAAACACATCAAACGTAAAATACCACCAAGAATATTTTCTTTTGGTCAGTTAAATTTGGCATGACAGGTGACAGCAGTGAACAGAGCAGCCCTTGCTGCAGCAGACAAAGTATCTAAACCTTCATAGAAACATGCAGATCCATTCTTATAGCATCTAGCAGTCTACAGCTAAAGTCTATCTGGCTAAACAATGTGTGGATATCATACCAGCTTCCATGTCACACCAACACTCCTTGGCACAGTGTACTTGGCCATATATTGGCTACACTGAGTGTTTGGAACATATTGAGCTAACAGATGGACAGCGTAGAGGTGGATTATGCTGCAGATTTCAGAAGTTTTTTCTGCTGTGAGAAGATTAGCGATAGACATAGATTAGTCAGTGGAAAGGGGACAGGCCCACGGAACCAAGAGCTCATCACTCCTCTATATGAATAGAACACAAGCCTTCATCCACACCAATGGACGTCCTAAGAATTCCGCTTGTTGAGCCATTTCCCAGTTTCCAAAGTTTTTCCAACATGTCATTTGGTTCTAATTGCTTACGTTTATGTTCATTACTCTTGACCTTCAAAACAAAACTCCTAACAAAATTAGAGCATAAGCACGAAGCTGCAGGTGATCCTATACGATATAATCACTTGCAGTATAAAAGCAGTTATACAAGGTGTTTGCACATCAAACTGTAAAATGGGTTTAATAACACTTGTGTCTGTCAGGTGAGGAATGCCGGGGGAATCGTGGCACTATAGTATGTAGGTAGAAATGTGTCATTAACATGCCATTCATCTGCACTACTTAGGCAAGTCATGTGTCCACGTTCCTGATTCAGAATAATCATCATCAATCTGAGCAGTGTATATCTTCTGTTGCGAGAGTACCAAACTGGTCATTGGTGTGTGTGTCTAATGCTCAAGATACAGGGTGTGCAGAAAGCACAAACTCCTAAAAGCTACATTTTAGTGTGTTTAACAGGCATGCCTTAACATAGACTTAGAAATATTATTCTAAGCACTCCAAACCCAAACTTGATTATAACATGACTCAAACCACATGTGACAGGAAACGGAGGCTATAGTATGAATAAATAGATGTATTCATGCTACTTTTAACCTCATACAATGCTAACTGACTAGTATGAGCTAACAAAGAAAAACAGGGAGGGATAGTGATTAATGACAGTGATATGAATGTAAAAGAAATATGAGTGTGCCCAGGTCTAGAATAATATGCAGAGCTGATTCATGTGCCATGTTCACTGTTTAATAAAGCATGGCTCCACAAGGCTCTCACTCACTCAACCACAGTGCATAATTACAGTCTGAAAAAGGCCAAAGACTTCATCCTCAGTTTTATTCACACCGAAAAGAAAGGACCAAGGTCTACTGTAAACCTTGCAATGTCCAGAGATGGCGGTGTTTGATGGAGAGATTAAGTTAAAAGAGAAGGTGCTGTTGAAGAGGCACAGAATATGATGTTCTCAGGTTTTTGTCTTTCTGTAGAGAGATAGAGAGAGTCAGCTGCTTTGTGCAGTTTGGAGCTGGACTGTGGTGGGCCTTTGCAATGTGAAAATTGCATGTTGTAAAAATGCAACCAATGCTGATGTCACACATTATGCAGGCCAAGTGGGAAGGATGGCGGAGAGAAATATATTGGAATAGATAAGTGGTGGAAAAGATGACGAGGAGATGAAAGCATGATCACTCCTCTCTCCTCAGTGTGTGTGAGTGTGATGTGTTGTAACCAAGTGTGTATCTATCATTATGAAGGCATAATTAAAAGAAGAAAAGATAGTAAAAGTGTCCAATAGTGGTGGCTGTGTCATGGCAGAGTGTTTGGATCAAAGCCAGCTCAGACATGCTGTTTTAGGAACGCCAGGAGCAGGAGAGGAGCACTGCCTCCCCATGCCTCCCTTCCTAATTATACAGATTAGAATTAAGGAGGGGAAGAAGAATGATAAGATCAGATGTAGAAAGAAAAAGAGAAACAAGAGAAAAAGAGACATGAAAGGGTCTCTCTGCTACAACATGATGGAATGAGATACTACAAACAGCTGAGAGACTCACTATGTCTGCTTGGTAAAAGTGGATAAAATCACAGTCCCTAAGGTTCAGCTGTCTGCAGACACCATTCTGCCCTCTCTCTGTCATATTTACTGTACCTAAACTTTTGTGTGTCAGGGAGAGAAAATTTCAGAGACCTTTAATGTCAGTAGGCCAAACTGCAAATCAAACCTTTCATAAAAATGCTGTTATTGCACAGTGCTGGGTGAAGTAATCTTTTTTAAGCTTTACAGTGTCAACGTTTTCCTGATTTTGTCTCTATACGTGCAGACTACAAGAAGGAAGCAGAGAGATGTAAAGCCAAAGTGATGCTTAAAACGCTGGTTACACATTTTTCTGAGGAGAGGGGAAGGAATCATTTACAAAGTCTCAGCCTTGACTGATTTAAATTTTCTAAAACTGCAGCTTGAGTCAAAGCTCTGCAAGGCATCTTTCAAGCTACCATTGGAAGGCATTACTGTGACTCCTTCAAAAGACTTTGGAGGCCATTCACAGGCCACAGCGCCAGATATGTTGTGACATTTATAGAAAATTTCTATCATACAAACATGCTTGATAATAACTGCAACAGTGACTGTAAAGTATCTTTCACTATGATTTTACTTCAGCACTTTGATTGTGAGAAAATATATTATCATTAGTATTCAAAACTAGATTTGGATCATACGTTTTATATGCGGTTTAAGCCAACTTACACACACACTGCAGCAGACAGACGTAGATAGACCAACTCTGTTAAAGTGCAGAGAACGTAGTTTTTCTTTGCTGATTTGATGCATCAGGATGAGCTTTTAAATGAGATTTAAAAGTTATCACTTCTAATGAGATTTAAAGTTACCACTTTTAAATCTAATTTAAAAGCTCATTTTTATTCCCAAGCCTTTGAGTCTGATGCCTGATGTTCTCTCATGTTACCTTGCTTCCTCTCTCACCATCTCTAACACCTTTAGGTCGATTCATTTTTTTTCTTAATAACCTCCACTCAAATGCAGATTTTTAACAGTCTGCTTTTTAAATATATCTATAGATGCAATAGATTTTTATACATTTGTCTTACTGAGTTTACTGAGTTTGTACAACACATAGGAAGAACTCGTGTTGTTGTTTTTACATACTCTATAAGGGTAAAGATGACCTGACTACAGTTGCAAAGTTGTGGCCATCCTAAGTAAAAAAAAATTTAAATTTTTAGAAAACAATATGAGGCTGTATAAGCTATGACAAAGCTGAACTAAAACTGAACAAAACACCTCCACCAATAAGGGTGAGACAGACTGGAACCTTCCACTATTACAAAGAATGAGTGCACGACTGGAGACTCCAGGGAATGCATACTGTGAGCTATATGTCTCTGGTTGTCCATCAGAGGTAATTAGAAGAAGACCATTCTACATTACGGCCCTACGACTGTGACTGGCATTGAGCTTTTATCATTTAGTAAGTGTGGGAAGCTTATCATTTTCAGAAAATGTATATATATATATATATATACACACACATACATACATATATATCATCTCACAATTTTAATGTAGTACTCGGTGCCATCTATGCTGACAGTGAGATGTCCGTAAGGATTTTCAAATCCTCTGTAGAACTGAAAGTTGTCAGTGACATATAAAAATCGAATGTATCTCATCTATCACACCTCTAATCTATGCAGATCAACAGGGGCTTCCACATTTTATTCAGACCCCACAGGACTCAACAACACATCGGTGAAAACCTTAGGAGTTGAGTGACCTGACAGAGCTGAAATCGTTCTATCACTGCAGTGCGACTGAGATCTCCATGGAGATCTGAATTAAACATGGCTGTGACAGGGGCGAGAAACAGCCCGTTTCAATCAGGAAAATTCCATGCAAACTTTGGAACAGGTCAAAGAACGGGTCGCTATCTATTAAAAGGATAATTTCCTGTGAACTGATGTTGACAATATTTGATATTTGATTCATATACAACACAAGTTCGACTTTTCCATTTATGAAATAAGGGTGTTTTTTTGAAGTATATGATGTTTCTACGAGACCTGCACCAACAGCGCTTGCAGTTAGGATTGTCGCTTATATGAGAAACTGTTGGATAAGCAATGCTCTTCAGAATGACAGGTCAAACACGTACATTTATTTTACAATTAATAATCACGATATGCAAAAGGCACATAACAGTGTTGTTAGGGTGTACAGAGTCTGTTAACTACTATCAATAGTGTATGGAGTAGCAGTGCATAAATAGAAATGTATGCGTGTCGTTAAGCATGTGGAAACACGCTTTCTATACACCAGCAGCGCTCTCCGAAATTAAACGTTTGATTTATTTTATCTTTACATGCTTAAACAAAACCACGCTGAATGAATGTGAAAACACAACAAACACTTTTTAGTAAATGAGCTTAAAATTTAAAATGAACATCAGCACACAGTCAGGAAAGGAGGAGAAAATTCAATCAGCTTGACTGATCTGAATGGCTACAGGAAACAGTGATATGCTGCATGAATTTTGCTTTTGTAATCAGGAAGGATGCTGCACAGTATACTGCTCAGATAATAAACAGAAACTCAGGATAGTAGGTACTCTGTAGTTTTGTGGACATACTGCATCACACAGCAGCTGCATTATCTCTTAAACAAACACACACAAAATGACAACACCCTCAGACTGACTGCACACTGGACGTCTCCTCACACATACATTCTTCACAGATTATAAAAGCAAATCACACACCAGGGGAGTTTTAGTAATCACAAGAATCAGAATCAAATTAGTTAGTCAATTATCAAATTGCAACAATATAATATAAGTTCTATTAATTGTGTCACTTACAGCCAAATGATAGAAATAAGCGATAAGAAACAATGTAAGACAATAAGAACCTTCAGGAGAAAGTATCATAGGTGACATTTACCGCGTGTCGATTCTTTTGGAATAATTTCATATTTCAAATTAAACTCATTATGAAATTAGTTTTTTATTTGCCTTGCGTAGAGCCAGTTAGCCAGAACAACAACATCTTAGCCTGTGAATACCCTAAAAATCCTGAGGCCTATTAACATCACACAAACAAACATTTTATTTCTGCAGCCCAAGTGTAATGGATCACATGACAATGAACAAGATGTTTTTCCTAAACTGGCTGACAAAGAATCTCTAATCTCTCTGCACTACTTTAAGACATACAGTTAAGTGGTGAACAGTGGTGGCCTTTCCTTATATTTGTTTATTAATTTATAATATTTGAACAAATCTTAAAATGTTTTAGAGTAAATAGTTTTGAAATTAATATTGATGGACACAGGAAGTGGTATCTCTCTATCAAGTGTTGTTGAGTTTGGAGAAGCGAGTTGCAGACATGCGTCAGCACTTCAGTGACAGCTGCCACATCATGCTGCTGCATTACTGTCACTCATGTGACACGAAAACACACGCACGTACACACACAGTAGCTTTTAATGCTTTTTTTCATTTGTAGGTTTTTCTAAATGCACTACCACAACTTGTCAAACATGTCCAGCATTTTTTTTCTCACTGCTGGATATTAAATAGTATGACAACACATAATTTAGTGATGTTGTTATCGTTATCAAAGAGGCTGCAGTCACATTCATCCACTGTCACACCCCCTCTTCTTTGATTTCTTTTCTTTTCTCTCTCTGTTTATGTTCCCACCATGCTCCCTTCCTGTTTTCTCTCTAAGTAAATTTTGCATTTCATTTGCAAATCAAGGTCCCAGAGTCTGGAGGAAGAGTGGAAGCACAGAATCCAAGTTGCTTGAAGTCCAGTGTGAAGTTTCCATGGTCAATGATGATATGAGGTGCCATGTCATCTGCCGGTGTCGGTCCACTGTATTTTATCGCGTCCAAAGTGATCGAGCTGTCTACCTGGAGATTTTAGAGCACTTTGTGCTTACGTCTGCTGACAAGCTTAGAGATGCTGATTTCCTTTTCCGGCAGGACTTGGTACCTGCCCACAGTGCCAAAACGACTAGTAACTGGTTTGCTGAACATGGTATTACTCTGATTGATTGGCCAGCCAACTCGCCTGACCTGAACCCCATAGAGTATCCATGGGGTACTTTCAAGAGGAAGATGAGAGTCACCACACCCAACAATGCAGACGAGCTGAAGGCCGCTATCAACGCAACCTGGGCTTCCACCTAAGCACCTAAGCAGTACCACAGTCTGATCGCCTCCATGCCACGCCACACTGATGCAGTAATTCATGCAAAAGGAGCCCCAACCAAGTATTAAGTGCATAAATGAACATATTTTGCAGAGGTTCAAGATTTCTGTATTATACATCCTTTTTTTGGTTGATCTTATGAAATATTCTGATATTTTGAGATACTGGGTTTTTGATTTCCATGAGCTGTAAGCCGCAATCATCAAAATCTAAAAAAAAGAGATGCACTTGTATATTCTTCTTATGGAAGTTTGGTGTGTTGAATACATGGATTTCTGTGTTTGAGAAGAACGGCCTGCAGGTGAGATGATACAAACCCCACCAGCCGTGGCTGGAAATGTCAACAAAGTTTCATGAATTTTCATGCATTTATTTTTTCTGCTGATAAAGTGCTATCTGCTCAGAACCTGCTGTCAGGCTGCTATGCTTCACAGGCAGATAAAAGAAAAGAAACACAGACATGCCACATGGGAAAATGGTTTCTCTCACTGCCTGTATACACAATGTCCTCCCATCCTCTAACTCCCCTTGTGGAGTTTGTCCTCTTTGTTGCCTCATTTTGGCTCCAAAACTTTGACTCAAGGACAGCACCTGGCCTTTCACTAAGCTGGAACCTAAAAATATTTTGGCTCTGAGGGTCATGTGAACATCGACATCAAGCTAAAAGGAACAACAAGCGGCATTTGAAGACAGAACATCAGCCATTAGCCATGTTGTTTTGTTACATTAAAATTACAGATCTCCAATGGTCACAACATAAATCAGTGAAAAGGTAAAAGCTGAATACATAAATGTCAGACAGGGCAATCATGTTTAAGTTTTAATAATATTTAGTATTAATATTTAATATGAATAAAGTATCTATGACATACTGTATGTCAGCAAGAGTCAACAAGTGGCACAGGGACATGGAAGCAGCTTATAATTTAAATGTATAGTTAATGCACTCTATTTCTACAGCACTTTTCTAGTCGGGAGACCTCTCAAAGTGCTTTACAATGTTTGCCTCCCATTCACCCATTGACACACCGCCAGTGGAGGTAACCATGCAAGGCCCACTTGCTTGTCGGGAGCAATTAGGAGTTAGGGTGTCGCTCAGGGACTTTAGGCATAGAGGAGCAGAGGATCGATATTACAACTGTGATCACATGCCTCTTCACTCAGAGATCAAACATCTATAGTTTCTATGATCATATTGCTACACATAAAAAAACAAATCAATGAGTGACATGTTGTATTTTTATCATCGTCATGAGTTATTTATGCATTGTGCACATCACAGAGGGCTGCGGCAAAATTAATTAAATTAATCAAACCACTGAAGTAAACAGTGGCTGAGAGCGGAGCCTTAGCAATGCATTGCAAATTTTCTCTCCCTCAGGTGAGTAGTTGGATCACATCATATGTGGCAGGAGTTCAGTGGCAAACACAGATACAAGGCTAATGCCTTGTAGTAGCATATGTATGGAAACATGCACCAGAGACAGCAAATGTTGAAGGGGGAAGCAAAGGTTTGATCCCTAAACCAGCCAGTGCACCTACTGTGTGACAATATACAACTTTAAAATAGATTATTTGTTGATTATTTGTGTGAAAAATATTGAGCAGACACTGAGGACACTGATGCCAATGTGTTTAAAATATCATTCTTTATGCTCTGTATTTGCCGAATGTGGAGAATGTACACCTTGATGTTGCATTAATCTGATTTATCACATCACACATATTCACAACACACACACATACACACATCCTTTCTGCAGCCCTGTCCTAATTTGTCAGACTATTGGTAGCCAGCAAATGCTGAGGATCAGCTCACACAAAGCTAAGCCAAACAAGTGGAGTGTGGCAAGTGTCAGACAAGTGCCACTGTGTGTGTATTTAAGGAAAGAATCAGCTCCAGCTCAAAATGTCAAAAATCAATCCACCAACAGGATCCACTCAGAACGATCCTGGTCCTCTGTCAGAGACTGTGGACTGTAGAAATGCTCCCCAGAAAAAGGGGAATCTGTCATCTTAGCAGCAGTAAGGTGCTTCACACTCACCCAGAATTCAGATTCAGCTTGGCAGTGCCATCACACCTACATTTACACTGCAGCTATTAAAGCTCCACTAGTTTCTGCCTATGTTCCATTTTTGGACCACTTATTTACAATTTCTTTTAACAGCAACATATTTTTGGAGGAGCCCTCTCGCATGGAGTTATTGTGTGTATTATTTGTGTAGATCAAGATAACCGTCCAAAAAGTCTGACGTCCAATGAGAGCAAACCCGTTTCTCCTGGTTTCACTCAGCGCACACAACACAGATTTATTTCTACACCCAGCTGTCCAGAATGAAAGGATCTAAGAGTGTTATTTCTTATGCTTTTTGCCATTAACATATTCACCAAGCATATCTAATGTGAGCAAAAGATCACAATCAGGTGTTTTGGCAGGATTCTTCAACTTCAGCATGAACTCCACTACAGCAACAGTAATACAGAATAGCAGAGTTGTTTGAATAAAACCATACACATGACCTGAAAAACCACAACACTGAAAGCAGTCCTGAAATCACCCAGACACCGCAGCATTATTCACACTTCCATTACACTGCAACGTCAGCATGTTCTGTTTCCTTCCTCATGAGTCTTCTAAAGGAGAACTGGAAAACCAGGAGAGATTCTCACGCTGACAGGAAATGCTCACTGAGCTAACAGGAGCAGGACATTCCTGTCCATTGGGGTGTGTGTGTGTGTGTGTTTGTGTCATTCCTTCCTTATCCAACATAATAATTAGACAGCAGGACACAAAAAAGGATATGATTCATTACTACAGGTCATATGAGGAATCAATTCACAGGCTAAACGGTTTCATTGCTTTCCCTTGGTTTGGTTTCACACAAAACTACAACCCAACCAAAACTTGCCTGTGTGTGAAAACACCTTTAATCTTTCTTTTTCTCTATGCCTGCCAACGTCCCTCTGCACTGGCAGAGGGCTGAACAACCTCTAAACCACACAGGAACACGTCGTCTCGTATCAACTTTTATCTTTTCAAGCCCAAACATTTCAGTGTGCTAAGTGGGTGTACGAAAAAGCCAGTCTTTCAGGCTCAGCACACAGAACACACACGAGCATGCTCTGTCAAGCTCACTTAGTGACTTTCACTCACGCACACGCATGCACTGTTATTTGTTACAGCTTGTTGAGATTGTCCACCAACTATCCCCATACTAGAGGTTGAGGCAAGAACTTAAGTATTTAGGCAGCAAAACATTCAAGTCCATTTGTAGAAAAAAAGAAAAGAAAAAGAAGATAACGTCACTTTTAATTAGATTGAAAAACAGTCATTTGACCACTTGAAGATTTGTTTGAATTGTCTAAAGACATGAAACATGTGGCCAGGGGTCCTGAGTAGACAGGCAAAACCTTATGTGGAGTACAAGCGCTAATACTAGTGCACTTACCCAATGTGGATTCATTCTGGAGGTTTCAGCTTTTACATGTAAAATAATTCTGGTGTGGTGATATGCACTGGTGCTCTCAGTTTCCCTCAAACACACACATACAGTGACTAAGGCTGAGGGCAGTGTTTTGAAAAATGCAGGGAAGGAAGGAGTGAAGGAGAGCAGTGAGCAGGGCAGATTTTGGGATAATACAGGATGAGAAGCTGTCATCACTCAAGCATTTCTGCCCTCTTTTAATGTACCTGAAGGGTTGACTGGGAACTCAGAATGTTCATTGATCATGATCCTTGTCCACTTCCTACTGTCACTGTCGCTCATTTCTCATGTTTCACATTTGGCCAGAAAACGGTGGTTGACTTACTACCAGCTGATCTCATGATTCAGCACAGTAAGAAAGTTAACAAAAGGAGTTTCTTTCCAATGATTTCTTACATTTCTTTCAGCAACAGGAGAGACCTAAAATTCAAACATACATGGTGGAAAATTGTTTAATGTCTGCTGTATGACATAAAAAAATATCACTTTCAATCAAATCAATGTGAGTGTGCTCAGTCCATTTTCATTTTGGCTTGATAAAAGTGACCATGTCTAGCTGGCAAGCTAACTAGTTTGTCATCTTATTTACATTTCCTTACTTTGATTAGGACAATGGTGTAGTCTCAGTCGGTCTGTTTGTGAATTTTCAGGTCATGCAATCATCTTTTTGTGAACTGACTGGGGGCAATTTATGATTTCTTTAAATACTGGCAAGTACAAACCAGAACCAAAACAACCTTTTTAACACAGTGCAGAACTTTGTCAAGCCTTCCCATTCTATTAGTCAACATGAATCTAGGAGAGGTTGTGTGAGATGATATTTCCTCTTACGGATACTCCATATTGTGTTCACTTACTTGGTTCATAGCGGATCTGTACCACAAACGTGAGTCATAGATCACAAGTCTCTCTCTCACAAGTTCCTCTATATGCAGTTATGTTAAGGTAGACACAAATATATTCACTGTCACCTAAGAAAGTGTTTTCCCATGACATTTGCCCCTGAATTTTTTCATGAACCTCTATCATTCAGTATTTCTTGCTTACTTCTCACATCAGTTTGTGTGAAGTGACCCAATAACATGAAGTAATTGAGAGAATGCTTTGTTCGCACAAAACAAGGCTTGAATCTACTGTACAGTGCTTTTAAAACTACATTGAGATTTTTTACATGAGAATGTGCTGCATTAACAGAAGTAGCAGCATTCTCCAACTGATTATATTGTATTGTTGTTTTATTGTTATGTTTACTGTTATCCCACAGCTAATGCCACCAAACCAAAGGTTTATCTCCATTTAAAGTCTGTCACTTCTCAGTGACCTGGTGAATCACCAGGCTTAAGCACATGTCACAGGTTTGATAACAGCTTATGTGCCTTGCTGCATTCATCGCTCCTGTGATATGCAGCAAAGAGCACAGGCTGGCCTCAAACCAACACTGCTGTGTTATGTGTTATACACTTTAACCAGTGAGCCACTAAGTATCCATGTCAATATGCGGGTAATTAATTTACATTCATCATTTATGGTCAGCTGTGCTAGTGCAGTGTGTGGGAAGAGTGCTTTTAGCATGTGCAAACGTTTTCAAGCCAGTTAAGATTTACAAGGGGAAGCCGTGAACTGTAAGTGCATTGTACGCTATTTCAGTGTTTGAGTATAGATCCTCCAGAATCGTGTATACATGAAACCCCTGGTAAGTGAGTGCCAATCTCCAGAATGATGCAACTTGTAAAAAAAAGTCAGTGACTGAATGTAGATAACAATTTCCATGAAAACCAGTAGATGTAAAATCACCCCAGTATTAATTTAAAGACAAGACAGCATTTTCAGCACTGCGACATTAGTTCATCAGTACATTTTCATTTTGACACTCTTCTAGATCATTGGTATGATGCATGCATCAGTAACATGCATGCAATACTTGCAAGTGATACATGCCCACACACACAAGTTCTCTGTCTACTAGTAGAGGAAGAGGCAATCAAAGAGCTTTCAGAGCCAAAAAGCTTCTTCCTGTAATTAGCTCCTTGAATTTGAGCCAGAGGTCTGACAGATCCACTCGTGTGTGCCTGAGTGTGTGCGTGCATGTGTGTGTGGGTAGGCGGGCATTGTTTTGAAGTGGGTGGGTGGATACAGTATGTGACATCTTATCAAAACAGAAGCAGAAGACCACCAGCAATTGAAATTCAATGATACACCCATTATATATAGAGAGAGAGAGGCAGAGAGAGGGAGAGACCCATATCCCAAGATAAATACTTACTCCTACACAAGCATAAACACAGAATTCCCATTGTCAAAAATAATAAACCAAAAAAAACAACAACAAAAGTATCAAGAGTTGTATTAAGTTGCATGTAAATGCTAATCATGAAATCAGTAGAGAAGGCAGCACGATGACTTAGATAATAGATGGATGGAAATCAGAAGGGCGAGTGAGTTGGTGTGGGTATGGTACAAATCAAATTAAAATGGAACCAAAATGTGGCACAGTGGATGAAATGAGAGAAAAATGGAGAGTCTTAAAGGCTTCTGGGAGACTGGCCAGGTGCATTACTCTACCTACCAGGATCTAAAGGGAGGCAATACACAGACATGAGAAAATATCATAGAGGGTCACACCTGTCAATAGGTGGCACCATTAAAGTTTCAAGATGTATCCACAAATGACAGGTGACGTTCAGGCTCAGGTCATGAAAAGAAGGCAGCATTTCACTGTGTTGAACACAGTTTTTAACTGCACAGAATGGTTCATGTCCACTCACTTTCCCAGGCTGGTCAGAGCAGCAGCACCTTCACTCAGTCCTAACTTTACAGCTTTGTTTTGCACTGGACCAAGTCTAGCCCCCTGCGGGGCTGCCCATTCCTAGTGCATTCCATTCCAGGGTCCATCCATTTGTCGTTGTGCATCTGTGTTTGTTCCTTGTTCCTTGAAATCTGCGCTCTCTGCATTTGCTCCTTTCAGACAAGAAGGGCAGCAAAAGCAAACCACTGTGAACGTAACCAGAAAAAGTAGCAGCAGCACAACCTGAGAGTTTGACCAGTTTCCAACGGACTGTGCAATTTTGGGCTGTCGTAGGCAGAGGTTAACAACCATGAGAGAATCATGATGAAATCTCCTGTTGTCAAACCGAAACAGTTATAAATCACAGTATAAAACTTGTCCACCAGCAGCCAATTGAGTGCTCGTGTGTACACAACCCAAACTCTGCTGCTACAACCAACATCTATAAATCCTGGTTGGTGGATGACAAGCTGAATTTTCCCTGGTTCTCATAATACAACAATTCACCTGGGGTTTATACCAAAATCTGAGAGGCATCATATGGTCCGACTCAGACACTCAGTATTACAGGCTAAGATCCCTAGTAACATATTGTTTGCATGAGAAATTAATTCCCCATCTTTTGATGACCCTGACAAGCATTCTAACCTTGTTGGACAAACAAGTTTTGAAGTATTGACTGAAAGGCTCTGTACTGTCTCTGTCTCTCTGTGGAAGTTGTAATCTGAACAGCAGAACTACAACAAAGGCTCTTTTCAGAGGCGGCCTACAGCCCTGTGATTTCTAAAATGTGGAAAATTGTGATGAAATACGCTTTCTTTATTTAGTCTGGATGTCAGTCTTGTCTTGCGGTTTCATAATTTTATTAATAAATTATTCAAAACAACTTAATAACAATTTTATAACTGGAATCACTGAATTTAAGAGTATCATGGATCATTCCAAGACTCAAACAGTCATGAACATGTGTCTTTCACTTTTTACTATGAATAAGAGAAGACTATTCTCACTATACACATTTTTTAATATGCATGCTGTAAACTGACATATCACAAATTCTAGAGTTAGCTAACCTTGCATAGTTTAAGCCAGCAGACTTGTAAATTAATATTTATGTGTGGCAAATCATTATAAGCAAATAACAGCAGTTGGGATTTCGTGTGTGCACACGCTTTCATGAATAATGGCTGTTTTTTCTTTGTGCATGCTATTTCTCTGTTTTTAGAGTACGCAATGTTTGGATTGCAGTATTGATTCTACACAATATTTTATAAAGGAGAGGCCAGCTATTGTTTTCATGAAGGCTCTGAAAATGAACCCAAAGAAAAAGAACTCCAGCAAACACACACAAAAACGTGCCATTTGACATGCATGCATTACAAACATCCCGGAGCACCACACAGCTATTAATTAGAAAATCACTAACGTGGTCACAAGCAACAAGTATACC
>OMNV01014233.1:202044-212887 GCA_900303265.1 Brotula barbata
GATGAAGCAGCGCGCTCCCTCGAATGTGTATCCTTCCTCCCATCCTGTTGGTAAATCTGAGAGGAAAAGTGGAGAAAGGAGAACAGCAAAAACATGAGCACCTGAAGCAGATACCAGCGAGCACACACACACACACACACACACCTGCACAGGAAAGCAATGCAGTGTCTGGACCACAAATAGCTCATCTAGCTTCCCATGGTCACCCCTTTACGCAATTCCGCGCCCCTTCCACAATTTCCACAACAGATATCGCAGAATTGCGTAATCGCGGTGTCTGTGTGCGTTTAAACTGACAGGAATCCGAGCTGATCCGCATGCCGCGGCGCCTTCCCACCCTTTATTCCGCTCAAGTCGCGATGGAGGAGGAGGGAGGGATGTATATTTTGGAAGATACGCTTCGCAGTGACGCAAAAAAAAGCCGTGATGCATTGTGTTTGAAGCAGTAGTCGTTCCCTGTAAGGAAGGCTCTCTCTCTGTCACACACACACACACACAAAAACACTCACACACGCACGGTGCCGCAGCAGCAAAACACATTCTGGTCGATTCCCCAGCGAGAAATGAGTCAAATGTCAGTGCAGCGAACCAAGCGTACGTGACGGAACTTTTAAAAAGTGTGTCGCAAAGTGTCCAGATGGAGCCGGAGCAGAATGAGAGGAGGCTGTTGCTCTGCTGCAGAGAATCTCCCTCCTCGTCTTCCTCACGGTTCACACACAAACTTGTCCCCCCGTTTTTTACCGTGACGCGCGGATATCTTTCGTTTCCTCTCCTTGGGTTGTGCGGCTGTTTTTGTCAGGGGAAAAAGACAGAGGCAGCAGTTTACCTGGGGTCTTCCTGTGCCCCGTTATTACAGCCTCTCCAGTAACAGGATGCAGCCAGGTTGTACTCTTTGCTTCTTCGCTGTTGGTGGAAGAAAACGGGGAAGAAAGGTGAACACAGAGGCGGGAGACAAATAAAGGGGCAGAAGAAGAAGAGCGTAGCCATGTGCGGTGTGTCCGCGTCATATTTACTTAATGAAGAATATGCGTCCATCGCGAGTCACCCCGTAACTCCACGAAGAGGGAAGGCAGGAGAACCAGTCCGGCTTAGGATCCGCCGCCATGTCTGCTGGAGCTCCTCTGCGCGCCGCCAGGCTAAGCACGCGCACGCACGCACTTGCGGCGCGCGACTTCAGGAATCATGGCCGCGCCTTGAAAACAGAGACCTCAGTGAGTTTCTGTGTGTTTGCTCATGAAAATTCACGCAGTGGGAGCCCTTTAAAGAGCCAAATTGTTCAATTTGCTAATTGAACTATAAGCGTGAATGGACGTCACACACACGCACGAATGAAACCTCTACGGAATGAATGTTACCCTGAGAATGAAAAGAAATCACGGTAAATAAATCACGCAATAAATGATACACTTTGATTCTGAAAGACAAATTCGACTCTTTTTGGAAAATCTTTTTCTGTCCATGCAGGGAGGAAAAAAATCAAATATGGCTCCAATTTCATTTTCATTACATTTTTTACAGTTTTGCCCGAGTGACCAGGAGTTAAAATGAGGCACAAAAATAAATGCAAAAAATCAAGTGACCTAGCTTACAGCTTGCATAAGCTGTCCCTGGTTCATACTCATGTATGATGGAGCTAAATTAAAAAGAAAAAACAATGCAATATTTTTATCCAATTCTTTAATTCCTCTTTAATTCTTTAATTTATACATTTGTGTTTCATTCTTTCAAAATAGGAAATCCAGTGAAAGCACACACACATCTCTTACTCAGATTTTCAGTTGGCCTTTGGAAATACGCAGAAGGAGAAATCAGCTCAGTAGTGACAAACATATTCCAAATGAATCCACCCCTGAATTTATCATTGGATGCAGTAATAATTGAAAATCACTACAAATTAACTTCTAAAATGGTATGATTTAATCAACGGCAGACTATCCTTCCCCAGTAACCCATCAAATTGTATTCTCAGTAGAATTACTAATAGAATGGAGTAAATTTAACTTCATCCTATTTTCAGTTGTTTGTTCGTGCTTTCCTTTGTCATCATTTGTGCTGCCGTGGATTGGACTGGATTCAAATTCAGTAATCATGCAATTTTCACAGATATGTCTATTAGAACACATTTTAAGTTAATTGAGAGTCCCTTTAGTCTGCCATCCTACAGTCTAATCGACAGTCAATCAGCAATATACTTCAGAAGTCCATGTGGCTTGATTTGAAGATGCCTCTTTTCTATAAAATTCATAGAGCTCCTTACAGCTATGTTATTCAGTGAGGAGGTGCAGGAGGCTCAGCCTGTCCCGGATGACAGCCAAGCCGAATTTTGGAGCCCAAATATTTGTTCAACATACTTGTGTGTGTGTGTGTGTGTCTCTTGTGGGTATTGGGGGATGACACACACACAAGCAGTGAGTCGTGCATATTTGATGAACAACAGAATCTTATTAATTCTGCCTGTGTAAACATCTTGGTCACATTAATCATCACATTAGCGTCACATTAATCAGACTGTGGACCAAAAATGAGAGTGCAGCATACAGCCACTGTACGTGTGTGATGTACTAACTTATTTAACGTTTTCTTGCTGCTGTAGCGCCATCTGTAGGTCAGGTGATATGTAACGGAAACTTGTTTGGAATTGGACTATATATGTTTTCCAGTTCATGTCAGATATCCAACAATGCATAAAAATGCGCCAGACATGTTCATGTGAAAATACATTTTTGAAGAAACTGATGTGGCCAATAAACTTTAACTTAGCTTGCAAAAGGAGTTCTGAAAATATAACTGCTTTCAGGCTCAAGGTTTAAGAGTTATCATAAGTTATCACAGCACAGAGGCACTATTGACTCTGAAACACAGTACGTCGACTAAGATGCACATTATTCACTATTAATTTGTATTTATGCAATACAATGGATTTACTGTATATTACCATACACAGGACAAAAGCTTACTGTGTGTGTGTGTGTGTGTGTGTGTGTGTGTGTGTGTGTGTGTCCCAAATGCCTTCCATAAAACCATCTAATTACTGATCCCTCAGCTGGAGTGAGGTCTTTAGCCAGTTGGAGTGTGTCAACAGCACAGATGTCAGAGGTCTAACAAGCACAGAAGGACAAAGCAGTTTGAGTGTGTTGTGTATTGACAGCAGTAAAGTTGTCACACAGCAATTAATCACACACAAATGCCTCCATATCCACTGACAGCAGTCACTGCAGTGACACTAAGTGTAACTGTATGGAGTATGGCTGTCTCTGAGGCAGAATCCAGAGGGAAGAAATCATCTTTTTATAGATATCATTTATTTCCGACATGTTGAAATAAAAAAATAAATAAGATATACAGCCAAACAAAACAAAACAAACAGAAGTAACAGCAAACTCTCAGTACACAGCACAAATAATAACCACTCAATGTTTGAAAAGGTCGTAGGAGGAAGTAAGGAACTTTTCTAGTCAAAATCTTTTCAATATGTCCTTTTTAAAGATTTGTTTAAACTTCTATTATGTTCTATATATACTTCTATTCTATGTCTTCATTTCTTCACTACAGTTGTTCCACATATCCTCATAATTCGATTGTTTTTTGCATATATTAATCTAAGCTCGTATTTGAGACAACCTTTGGTTAGAGATTTTTTTGCTCTGTACATGATTTTAATAGTTTTGAAGCTAACCAGATCTCTTTTTCTTAGTGCTTTTAGTTTGAGGAAGAGTGGAATTGTTTGTTGTCTGTAAGTGGTTTTATTAACAATTCTTATGGCTCTAATTTCACGATGAAGTTTGGATCTGTGTGTGCTCCTCCATACTTCCACACAGTGTATACTGTATGGAAGTATAAGCAACAGTAGAATCTATATTGTGATTTAGGAGATCCTTGACTCCATACAATATTGCAATTCAACTTTTTTAATTCATTGCATTGCCTACTGTAGTTGTTCCACGTTATCCCCTCTGCAGGGTAAATTTGTGTCATCGGCAAATAAAATAATTTTTATATATATCGTTTGTATACAAAATAAGTAACAGTGGTCCTTACACTGAGCCTTGGGGAACTCAACAATTAACCTTCAACATTCATCATTAAACATGATTAATTTGCAGATACTGATTCCTATTCTCTTGGTAGATGGTTAGCCATGAGAGTGCTCCTCTGATTCCATATTTTTTAAGTTTTATTAATAGTAACTCTCCTAAATAGTAATACTCCTACAATATATTCTACATTGTCCATAGCAGATGTTATCTCCTCTACTAATTCCATGGGGGCAAATGAAATTGTTCTATTGTGTTTGACTCCATATATAGAAACAATGGCGTATTAATATACTGCAACTTTTACCTCTACTTTTACAAATGCATAGGTTGTGACATAGAAAATAAGATTCAAATTAATTGACTTAATTCCTTTTCCGCTTATGGAGTCCTCCCCTGTGGTTGGTGCCTCCTGCAGGCGGTGTAGTGTACATACAGACAATAGAAACCCTCTATTTTACACCCACGCTCAGATTTCCATTTTTTCAAGGTTTTCAAACCACAAACATTTTTCTTATATTTCCTAAACCAACCTGTAGTTTAGTTAATATTTCAAGGTGAAATACCCAATTTCAATATTTTACTGCAATGCAGACATTCATCGTTGCAATTGACCCAAGTCTGTCATCAGTATGAAGAGACATCTGTCCCAACCCCTCCCATGTGCTCACATTACCAAAACAACGTTACACGTTTAACAACAAAACACATCACATTTACGCAACAATCTACTTTTCCATGTTCAGCCATACATTTCTTTGAGTTTGGATTGAATCGCCATTGAAGTCCTATCTTCCCAATGCTAACTAGGTGTGGACGCTGCCGTCCTTACACTGACTGTTGTCTTTCATTGTTGCTGGCATATATTCCGCCATTTTCTCGCAAACACCGACACGACACAAAATTGTTAGGGATCAACAATTGAGCACTAATGCGCAACACGTAAAAATTGCACAAAATGATTTGATTTGACCATTCTCTCCGAGGACGCATTGGCACAGATGAGCTATATATCCAATGTAGGCCCAAATATCAGGTCTATCATTCATCTTGTAATGTGAACACAGCTCTTTTTGATACCGTGATAAGACTCACATTTTCACAGTGACGCTTTCACTCGAAGGACTGAGAAGCCCTGAGTACAATTTGGTTCTGTTCCATGTTTCAATAAATCAAACCTTTTTAATCAGATGTAACTTGAGTGACTGCAGTGACTTGCAGTGAAGTCAGAAATGCTTATAGGTTTTCTATAATCTAATTCTAATCTAATGATAAAAATAGCTGTTACGACATGACATAATTTGTTCAGCCTTTAGCAGCAATCTGGGGGTCTCAGTGACTGACATGGAGACAGCCTCTTCAAAGAGCTGCATCGACGTCGAACAATGTTCACAGGAAATCCTCAAATCACTCACTGAATGATGTATAACATGACCATCAAGTTTAATCAGTACCTCTGACAATCAACATTATTCTTACAAAATGTGATTTTGTCCACTTGGTGAAGCACATCAAAGCTGCAGCTCACTGGGTGTATTCTGTATGAAAAGCAGATGTCGTGCCATCTCACTTTGATGATGGTACATGTGCAATACACGATTGCACATGTACCTTATTGTGTTTGTGCATTTGTGGCGTTTGAGAGGACCATACTTTGGATGTGACCCCTGATTTGTGGTCAGTCCCGTAATACTTCTAATTAACTGGAATAATTATCCCTCAGTGGTTTTCAGAGGCATTGAAACTATTGCTTCATGCTGCTGGCTTGGAAGAGGAAAACATGCTGAGGAGGCTGCAGAGAAAAGGAAACAGCTCATGAGGGAAATTAATTTACCAGAGGAGTTCCCCTCTGAAGTGAGATTTAAAAATTGTGAGGCATAATCTGATAAAATGACTGCCAGTGTGACAGCCAAACTCACGCTTGAACTCTCTGATTGAAAAACCAGCACTTTAAAGGAGTTCGTTATAGCCAAATCTTTCACATATTGGGTGAATATGTAAAAACAACGAAAACGTGCCAATTTTCATGCATAAAGCCATCCTTTCCTGAGTCATATTTCAATATAGCAGTTCATCTTAAAGCAACATTTACGATTTTTTTTGGCATTTCTCTTTATTATGATATATACAACAGAGAGGTGAATGTTCTGTCACATTTGCTAGATAGATAGATAGATAGATAGATAGATAGATAGATAGATAGATAGATAGATAGATAGATAGATAGATAGATAGATAGATAGATAGATAGATAGATAGATAGATAGATAGATAGATAGATAGATAGATAGATAGATAGATAGATAGATAGATAGATAGATAGATAGATAGATAGATAGATAGATAGATAGATAGATAGATAGATAGATAGATAGATAGATAGATAGATAGATAGAAACTAAAGTCAAAGGAATGCCATTGCCATTAAATGGCAAGTTCGGCTCTGTGTGCGCATTTGGAGGGCCTGCAGGTGTGGAGGACAGACATGATGAGCATGCATCTTTGTATTCCAGTGTTCTAATTATACCTTGAGGTCATCACTGTTGTACGGCTTCAGTGACTTGGTACACCTTGCCATTCTGTTCTTTTTGAAGTTTGTTTGGTTTTCATTCGTTTATATGCACACAGTAGTCCAGCTAGACAGGGAGGTGAGTTTAATTAGCAGATGGAGAACACAAAACAAAGAGCAACACACAGACAGATCGGTGACAGCTACAAAGGCACACATCAGATCACACTGAAAATGCATAGACTCAAGCCTGCTGCATCACAACGTTTTTAAACAGGAGGTGGAGGGCGGGGGCTCAGTTTTGGTGAGGCTGATGGGTTGTTTTGGTTTCTAATGATCTGCAGCAGTGTCTGAACTCTCATTTCAGAGTGCGGCTGTGCTCGAGTGATCGGATCGATTGGAGCGCGGAACCTTTATTGTTTGTTCAAGACTGTGGTAGAAGCAGAGTCGACTCTCTCATCCACGGGCTTGTTGAAGAGTTGAACTTGAACTGAAATCCATGAAGAGAATGTAGGCCTAGTGTCATTCTGGTCTGTCTGAGACCTGAGCTTAAATCAAGATGTTTACATGAGCTCTGTGTTCGTAAGTAGTCTGATTCGAATCCCATTTACACGAACGCTACAGAAGCATTCGCTTGGCTCGTCCATTCCTCATGCATGTAGCAATGTTCTCTGCATTTTGGCATTTGGGTCAAAAATACATTATACACTGTATCCGCACACAGGCATTAACCTTCATGCCAGACATCATTAATAAATGTATGGTATCAGAAATGTATGGCTGGAAATTGCATCAAAATCCGCAAGCATTACGTCAGCGTCTACGCAATCCCCCCCTACTGCTCTGGAACGTGGAAGCAGCTATTAGGTTTCCAAAACACACGCCGAGGATGTCCTGGAGTAACCCTGGCGTAACCTCTACCACTATGGAATTCAGGCTCTGGAGCCAGAAGACCAAGACGATAAGAAGAAAAATACACTGAGCAGAGAATACACCAATGGCCAGCAGGGAAACACACACAACTGGGCTCACACAAACTTCTGGAAGGATGCAATGATAGATTACTTCATTGAGTAAGACTTTGTAATTTGGACTAAATATGAGGGTATTCCACCCTTCTCAAGACTAGATATTGGAAGAGAAAAACCTCCACTCCCTCTCTGCGATGTCTGGAACAGATACATTTAACTTTTGATCATTTCAGTGAACCGTCAGCAGGTTGTAAAAGACCCATGACGTTTATGCCCTTCATTAGTAAGAACATACAGTATTTCACGTTTAGACTGCTGTTAGGAACGCATTCCACAGAGACTATGTAAGCTGCTACAGGTACACAAAGGAGGCCGGCAAACAGGTAGACCATATGAGACTCATATCCGTGACAAACAGTCAAAAGAATTTATGACCTCCATCAAGGAGGTTCTGTTTTAAATTTTCCTCTCAACATACAACAATAAATCTCACTGTGCAGCAAAAATTTCAAATTAACAAATCTCTTTGTTGTAAGGGCAATGGTTCCAGCTTGAGGCACTCATCTGGATTTTCTGCAGCTAAAAAGCCTATTGATCATGTGGAAATAATCACAGCACGAACTGCTTTATTTTAACTCCGAATCCACTTTGGTGTACAAAATGAAAGTCCTTTTACTTTGTAGTAAGGAGAGGCACGCCACAGATTTTTGACGTTAACCTCAGTTTAGTGAACATGTACTAAGAGCATTAGTCAGACCACGATGCGATCATCTAAATGCATGCAACACACTGACTAACACCTCCATCAGGCTACGCTTAATCTTGGCTTGGACTTCCTGTTTTTGGTTTATTTGGCATAGACAAACCATGAGCCCCACATACTGTATGACTTATGAAAACAAACGTTCCGTGAGTAATTTTTCAACAAGAAGAGGCCCATTCACGAATCAGTTCTGTTACTCATCAGGTTGTTCTCTTAGTTTTCCTGATATGATCATTTTCTTCCAGTTCCCAACTAAAATATTCCTCCTTACACGCTTGAGGAAGTTCTTCTACAGTTGAAGAATACCGTTTTTAAGAGGAAACCCTGCTGAAGTGTACCTTTGAGGATCAAACTTCAAGACACCACAGATCTAAACAGAGGAGGTTTGGAGATAGGAGAGGCATTGGCACATCCGCTGATAAAAAATTCAGCTGTTTAGACAAAAGCCTCAAGAGTCATTCCTGTCTGACTCAACTCTTACCTACTGTCAAAGAATCAACTGTCTTCTTTCTTCCTCTGGGCTCGAGGTGCGTCCTTGCTTGAAGTGTAGCCAGTTTTTTTTGCTTTGGCAGAAGTCAGAGTGGGCATATTTTTCCTGCAGTGGTCAGGAGAAGAATTCAGTCAAACACATCACGCTCTTTACTAAAAGCATTAACCTGGACCTTGAAAGTGGAGACTACTCAACCCGCTGATCCTTCTTCCTTTCAGACCAGAGGTTTATGACGCTGTCTTCAATCACCTGTCTGGGTCCTGGCTTAATATCTTCATCTAATACCACTGAGATTCCTTTACTAGCCACTTGGGGATTTCTTCACATGATCATTACTGTTCCCCAGGGTGAGGGCCACATGAGGCCATGTGAGGCCAAATGAGGTCACAAAAGACCACAAGAGGCCACAGGGATGACACCTCACACATCTGGTGACCTGTTATGATAATTAATACATTTTCTCAGATAATATGAGAGTGTTATCACAGTCTGTCGCCTCTATGTGAACCATTTGTGTCCTGGGGAAGGAAAGGCCGAAGCCGCAAACAGGTCACACACTCGTGTATCTATAAGCCTTAAATAAACGCCGACTCTTACAACTGCATCACAACCAATTTCCCAACTTCCTCTGGAATAGGTTTTTGATGGGATGAGTTTTGATGGGCTTGGTTCTGATGACTCAGTCAGTAAGCAGACTTTTGGTCTTTTTATAGACTCATCTTCAGCTCACACTTTTTCAATCTCAGTGCCAAACTCTATGGAGTGAGAAAAGGAGAGCTTCGCTTACTTTTTAAAATTAGACAGTGAATCTGTTCAGTGCTGTGTCATTACTGTTATCACTATTTTTTTCTTATTTCTGTCTGTAGCTGTGATGAAGATTGGAACACGTTTGATGAGTAATTAGTAATTCAAAGCGTCAGACTAACTCCTTTCTTTCCTCTGCATTGCTCTCTACGGTCATCATCTAATGATCGTAAGGTTGCCAGATCGATCCCCCGCTCCTCCGTTTTAAAGCTCCCTGAGCAAGACCCTAATCCCAAATTACTCCTGACAAGTAAGTGGGCCTTGCATGGTTACCTCGGCTGCTTGTCGTTGTGTGTGTGTGTATGGGTGAATGTGAGGCAAACACGATAAAAAGCTTTGAGAAATGAAGTTAACTTGCACTTTTATTTTGCCAAGATCAAACACACAACTTAAACTGCAGACATTTCTTAAGCAGTTAGCAGTTCTCTCGCTCTCTCTCTCTCTCTCTCTCTCTCGCTCTCTCGCTCATTCATTGAACAAATAAGCATTAAGATAAAATTCCTACCATAACCAAGTGCGGGGTTGATTGATTTTTTTCCTTGAAATCAATACTGAATTCTATTAATGTGCAACAGTGAGATAGCAGTGAGATAAATTCATCTACTCTGTGTTTAGCCAGCGTGTGTGTCACACGTTTGTTGCTTAGATACACAGACCACACTTTACACAAGCCAATAAGACGACATTAGTCTTTCCCAAAAATGGAGGCATTAACAGCTTTCTCCTCTCAAATGGGAGGAAGAGTTAGAGTATTCCTGCTGGTCAGACTCTGTTAGGGTAGATAAGGAACATGGATCATTTTCTCTTTGTTATGACCTGGCTTAAAGCCATAAGATACCAACACCATTCATCAACATGAAATGTATTCATTATTCAGTCATTAGTGTGAATCATCCATCAGTGATACCGACACGAAGTGTGAAGTGTTGTATGTGTTGCGACGACTGTAGTGGGTGATTAATGCAAAACAAGAGCACAACCAGCGGCAGCAACAACAATAAAATATTGGGTCTTAAAAAGAGGCTCTGGGCTAACGGGAGTCCAGGCCACAGCAGGACCAAGTTAAGCATGAAGAATATTTAAGTAACGGTTCCCCGGGGGATCGCGATCAGCTGCATCACACAAACAAGTGCAGCGCTGCGGAGTTGCTTATGCTATTGCAACCGTGTTTTTGCACTTTTATCCTGTCGCAGATGAACCAGTACCGCGGGAGTTTGTCCAGGTGGTCGAAATGTGTTTATTGGATTCAGGGGAGGCTTACCATCGGGTTCT
>OMNV01014233.1:212907-224622 GCA_900303265.1 Brotula barbata
AGTTCTCCAAGGTCGTCTGTAGGAGGTGCTGTGGGAGTGTGGGGGTATCGATGCCGCTTCTGTGAGCTGTTTGGTCCTCGGTCCTTGAGCAGTTGGCAGCTGAGTGTCATGCGGTCATGATGAGGATCAACAGCTCCAAATCTGAGGCCGTGGTTCCCTGGCTTGAGCCCTACAGGTGAGGGGGAGCATCTGCCCCAGCGGGAGGAGTTCAGGTATCTCTGTCAGACAAACAGGCTGGCTCAATCACTTTTAAAAAAGCACTGTGGGACTTCATCTAATTCTATATTCGACTCAGAATCTCGAGGGAATTCAGCTTGTCGGTTAATTACACCCTTTATATAGAATGTTTCTTTGTTAGGAAACATATTCTGACTCTGCTGGGATTATCTCTTAAATAATGAGCCCCAAAAAAGTGACTATATGGAGAAAATAGCCCAAAAGGCTTCTGTCTCTCCTACATTCAAGCAAACGAGTAAGAAGACGAGCGCAGTAAGGAATATTCTCTGTATCTTGTCTCTTTTTCAAACCCAAAGCCGATTATTCATTTAGTTGTCAAAGTTGCAGACAACAGCTGCAGATCTGCTTCAGCTCAATCTCAGAGGTGAGAAGGATTGTGTTTCTATTCATTTGAGCAATGTAATCATGCTCAGGGTTTATCTCACACTAGTGTGCTGGCACACACACCAGACATAGCTGCAACCCTTTGATGCTGTGCTGGGCTTCCAGACAGTCTTGAATCATTCAGATCCCATTTTTCCAGCGATATAATTGCAAAGGAATATGTGCCCGGCGTGTGTCCTTATGAACTGCCAGCTGTACTCAGGCAGAGCTATAGTGGGTATAAACTCAAGAAAAACACTTTAGGTGTAGATCTGCACCCAGGGCTGCTGTCACCAAGAAATCTAAAAACTGTGCTCCTATCTTAAAACCCATCTGTTTAGGTTGACCAATCTGAAGCCCTGCAGCTGGTCTTAACCTCACCCTTGTTTTGTAGTTTAGGGTACTATAGTTTGTTTTTGTACTGTAACCTTTGGTGTGGCTTGCAAGGTTGTTAGTATTATTTTAATTATTATCATAATTATTTGAGGAAGAAGAACCTTTTTCATGAGTTCAGTCCAAATCCAGTAAGTGCCTAGTTTATATACGGTATGTAGGTTATGGAAGATTTGATTGGAAATTTCCACGGAGCAGCAGAGGGCCTAATACACACACACACACGCGTGCGTCCTCAGCTGCAGCTTACCAGTTTTTAGTAATTTTCCTCTCCACCTGGAAGTACACTCCACTTTGAAAAATCCTTCCATTGAGCTCTTTTATATTAGAAAGCTATCAAGACTTCCGAGAATTCACTGCACGAAGAAGCTCCAGGCAGTTATTATTCCGCTCCTTTAACAGATATGATTGCTTCCCCTCTCAACAACACGCAGAGTCTGAGCTTTACTGCAACCTGCCTCTCCCAACATCTGCTGCCAAACCAGTAAGAGTAACGAGGAACGAGCCGAATGTGGACTCTGTCTTTCTCCCTTTCCTTTCTTGTTTCTTGATTCTGAACATCCCGTGTGCTCTATGCTTGAATCTCCCACGTTTGTTTCAGCAGGTGCACCTGATCATTTATTCTCCATCTGTAACAAATGGAGGTTCATGAACAGGACTCAATTATTGGTAAAACTTAACTAAGGTTGAAGGTGCAGTTTCATTGAGCCAAAAATCAGTATGCATTGTTCAGTTAGTTTCAGTGGTTCTTCCTTTTTTTCCGAACATGTTGAGGTTTTTTGGGGAGTTTCAGTTCGTCTTCCTAGAGAGCTTTGAGCTTGGTCGGAAACCAACGTCATGATGTGGGCCTGTAAAGAACTTTGAGACATTGTCAGTGATCTTTGACCATACAAAATAACTAGCAAATGAGAAAGTGGCTGCTTTTATACTAGGAGACAGGAGAAGACACGGGAAGACAGAGGGAGACATGGGGAAAGACAGGGGAAGACTTGTGAAGACTGGGGAAGACGGTGGAAGACTGGGGGAAGATGAGGGAGACGGGGAGACGTGGAGGCAGGAGAAGCCTTGCAAAGACAGGAGGAGATTAGGGAAGACTGGGGAAGCTGGGTAAGGCAGGGGAAGACTGGGGAATATTGGAAGCCATTTTTGTTCAGCTTGGATACAGGTGACTTCAAAATCAGGTCTATCTTCCTTCAGAACAACTCTAGGATGTTATTTCTGCTCTGAGGATCAAGAAGGCTTGATGGAGGAGTGCTGAGCAAGGAAATTTGGTTGTTTTAAGTCTGACTTCAGAGGAAAATCTGCTTCAAATTGCACAGAACTGTTACAGGTGAGCTGATACACACATTTATTTGAGCTTTTTACCATTTTTCTTTTTCGCATTTGTGCTGGATTACTGATCCGCTCCAACAAATGTGACTTGTTTAATAAACCACCTTAAGTGGAAAATATCAGTGATAAATGGGTCCAGGCTAAGTGAAATATACTTTGATATTAAGCGCCTGCTATGTGGACACTTGTCAGTCTGATCACATTAAGCGTTGTAGTTATAATTATAGTCACAGTACGATATTTCGCATTTTTGTTGTCATGTGGGAAATAAAAAAGACACTACAGAGCAGCTCCTGACAACTGATCCAGCTGTGCTGCTGTCATCAGTAAGTGACGTGGCCCCAGGTGTTGCCTGAGGAGCGAAGATGTTTCATTTTTCTTAAATTTGTCATTCAACAGTTTCTCTTTCTTGTATCTTTTACCTAAGACTGAGGTGGGTTAGTGTGCGGGTGCAAGATACAAGTTAAAGGCACAAGTGAGGGAAACGTGGAAACAATTTAACAGCTTTGGGATACAGCCAATATGAGTTAGAGAGAGAGAGAATGGAGAACAGAGACAGAACCAATGAGAAACATGAAACCCTCTGTCACGTATCCCAGCAGCTGAGAGATTTTACAATTACAAGAACAGGGCTGCTGCTGTGCTTTGTTTCTATTAAAACTGTAAAAACTTTCATGTTCACAACAAGTAGAGACAGAACTCCAGGGCCAATCGGCTTTCACATATACCCAGTCCTACTAAGATTAAATTAAATTAAATTAAATTAAATTAAATTAAAACTAACATACATGACCATGACACATAACTGTGTGATGGTCAATAAATGATCTTAATCACCTGATTTAAAATATTTTTACCCACATCCGAAACATATCTGTTTGTTGGCAACTTATCTCGAACGGTAACAATAATGAAGAAATTTTGTCCAGAGCTAGGAACAGTTGATTGCGTTGTGAGGCAGACCCATGTTTGATTAGCTGTGAGTGAATGTGCATTGTATTTTTTCATTCTGTTCTTTCCACAAGTTTAGCTGCTCTGGCTGTGAGTCATTGTCTTTGAGAACATAAATGAGTTCCCGAGGTTAAGATGCTTGCTGTGTGCCCATTTTGCGACCAAACCTCATCAGCCTTTACAACATGCAGAGTGCTCACATTAACGGCACCGCTGTAAATAATTAAATAAGGACATAAACATGTGAATACCCCTGGTGTGTAGTTAAGATGATGCTCAATGGCTTTTTACTGGCAAAGAGTGAATTCAGAGGATCATTGGACCTTTGTGGAGGCATTTACTCTCCGAGCGCCGTTATGAGATTTAAGGGAATATTTACCAAAGCTACTAAAGCTAAGAGACCCTGGGAATGTTAGATTTTCCAAATTTCTTCCATTTAGTAGGCTATTTACTAACACTTACGAGTAAATTTCACTGTTGCTAATAAGGAGCAGTGGTGTTTAAGATCTGACTGAGCATGACCCTGTGCGTAAGACAATAAAGAGCACAAGTGTCTCTTCAAGATGCTCCCTGCTTTACTGGGAAAATTAAGCTTTAATTTTACTCCAGACTTTCTGGTATTATGAAAGACCAATCAGGGAGATTTTGGGTAATTGTTAGAATATTTAAAGTTTGGATTTTGACAGACCCACACAAAAAATGTTTGTGTGAAAACAAAAAAAAAATCCTGTCTAACAAAGGTTGGGGAAATAGAAATGTTTTTTTCTCTTCACACAAAATAAGTCGGCATGCAAAATCATTTTCCTTCACATGAAAACAAAAATAATTTCTTTTGCTACAACTTATGACTTCCATTTTTTTGTTTTCAAAAACAAATCATTTTCACAAATACTTTTTGGATGGGTGTAATTTTTCCTTCCAAAACTGTTCTTGTGTTTGCACATATTGCTTCAGAATCAGATTTGTGTTTGCCTCAACTGTTCGATTGATGCAAGTTTGGTGTTTCTAGCCAGTTGTGTACTGTTGCAGTGAAGAAGACTGCAGAAATTCGCTTTGCTTATCACCAGGTCAGGTGACATCTTTGCTGACATCTGGTGTGCAACCTTCCATAATAACACATGAAATAATTTTCACTACAAATTGGGACATCTGGGCCGTATACTGCTTAACGTGTTGCCTTGCACGTGTTGCCTTGGCGACCTGGACCCTGACAAGTGGCATAAATTGAATGGAAATGTTTGCTTATGAAAATCGAGGTGATGCTGAAGATTTTCAAAACATCCACATCTCTTCTCTCTCCTTTATAGGACTCCTCTCTCTGCCTGACATGCTGCCCTGCAATTATGTGATCCTGCTGCCGAATCAGTACGGCAGAGACCAAACTCCACCTCCACGAATCTATGCATGTTATTAAAGTCAATAAAGATGTCACTCCTTATCTCAAACACTTCTCTATTTCTTGCTTTCACCCCTGTTCTTTTGCCACACTTTCTCTCAGTCGAGTTCCCCAAACCTCTGCAATCATCACGACAGGGGGGAAGGAAGTAATGGAGGGAGAGAGGGATGTTAAAATCAGAGGGAGACGGGGGTGCGTTGGAGAGAGGAGGGAGGGCATATATAATGTCGTTTTAAAAGAATCATTAAAGCTCAACTCTCATCTCTGACAGTTTTTCCACATTTTCCTTGCACTTGACATTATCGGGTTTACGAGTGTTTACAGCTGTGTTTACCATTTTATTCCAAAGTAGATGAAAGTTAGATTGTGTGGCTGCAATAGGATGGGGAACACAAATAGTAGTGTGCTCCCTGTGGGAGTGGGCTGTGTAGGTTTGTAGCCACATCGACCACCAGACTGCTGATATGCCATTGGATTGCTGTCAGAGGCTGCAGAGAAAAGTAGCAACTGGCTCGGCCTGTAAAGGAAGGATAGAATCGTTAAAGTCCTAAAATTGTTTGTTGGTGCAGACACACAAATTTGCATGTGGCAGTATTGCAGTGAATTAAGCAGGTTTGGAAATAGATATGCATGTTGTCTATAGGATTAAAGTGGGCGTTGTATCCTTACACATGGGGGGTGAGGGCAAGAGAAATGTGTAGACGCAGAGGCATGACACACACATTGGTGCACTGGACATTTAATTTATAGCCACCTTTCAGGACACCGAAGGTCACCTTGCAATATATTAAAAGAATAAGAATTTAAAATGTTGAAATAAATCTAAACCACTTCATCATGGTGAGAACGGTTCAAACAACAGGGCAGTGAAGAACAGACTGAGAAGGTCAGCTTAGATAAGGATGTTCAGATGTGTGGTATAAATAAATCTGTACAGTCCAGCTGGCCGAACTGAGGTGGGAGGGAGTTCCAGAGCCTAAAAGCAGTGCAGTTAAAAGCAGGTGAAACGGTGAGGAGAACAGTCGAGGAGGATCGCAGGGAGCAGGATGCAGGGTTGAAGGAAGTCAGAGAGGTCCAAGGGTGGCCGGATGGTGGTGGAGGATTTTAAAAGTTTAAAAGTTGACCATCTCTTGGACAGGGATGGCAGGGAGCTGAACGAGGCGATCTCAGCGTGTACTGGAAAATATTGAGTCTGTGGAGAGGTTGATTAGGGAGGACAGAGCTGCAGGATTCTGGGAAATAAAATGTTCATAAGAGTTTGTTTCCTCACCGCTGCGCTCCACGCTGCTGCGGCACTCACTCGTGCTCTTCTGGATAAACTTGAACTTGCTGAATAAATCCTGCTTACATCATAGAGATTTGGTTCATGTGAAGAATACAGAGGCAGATGTAATAAAGATCCAGTATGTTCCTTTGGAAATGGGACAAAGAGTTTGGGGAGCTTGTGTCGTGGCTCTGCAGCGTGTGATGATTCAACAGCAGCGGAGCTGGAAGACAGACAGGAGGGTTAATCTTGGGGAGATATTTTGGAGTCATCGTAGCACTTTCTCGAGGCGTGTGATCTCTGTCTGCTGGCAACGATTGCAGTGAGGGAGGCCATGGAGGGGTAAGAACAGAGCTTCGCAGACTGCCTTCACTGGTTAGAGGCGAAACCATCTGTCACAAACGTCTGTAGAACACGGATATTCAAGTAGGAATGAATTTAATAACTGTAATATCAAAGTACACGATCAAGAAATATTGAGAACGAGCGAAAACACAAGAGAATGTTTACTCTTTATTTGAATCTCCAGTAACTGTTCCCAAAAGCACTGCTAGTCTCCCTGCGATCCACATTTAAAAACAAACAGTTTACGCTCTGACTCGCCTCAGACTAGCGGTTTCAACCTAGATATGTGAAACACATCCTGAGATTTTCAACATTCAGAGCATGAATGTATCAATCAGGTGTGAAGTAGGACAGAGTGGGTAATGATCCACAGGTGTGTGTGTTTACAGCTGAGACGAGTCATTAGTATTCCCGTGACGATGAGAGATCTGATCGAAGGCACGAGAAGGTGCAAGTGTCGTCCACAGAGAAGATGATTCACACAGGCCTCTTTGGTGAGTTTTTGTATTTTTAAAAAATCTATTTTTAAGGATTACTCTTCAGGTTATGCTGACTTTGTTTCTGATTGGTTAAAATCCCCAAAATCTTCCTGTGATTGATGAAGGTCATGTCTGTTTGTCTGCACTGCATCTACCAGACAACACATGACAATCAATAAGTACATCTTCATGTATTTACTAATTACTGGGTTATTTGTCAGGGAGGATGCACAGCATTCTATTAGACCAGATTGTAGCTCTAAGCTAATTCACACCTTCAGTCCCTGGGCAGGAGACGTAAGTGAAATAAGTGAGACGTGTTATAAAAGACATAATAACACAACAGAGACATAATAGAATAACATAACAGACTGATTAAAGAAAGGAGAAAACATCGAATTAACAATGTTCATATGCGCTCAATACTGTATTTGTCCTTGCTGTAGTTGACAGTAAAATGTGGTTACAATGTATACGTGTATGAAATAAAAAGCATAGTATAGTATACGTGATGTGTGGTGCAATGAGAAAATGCATGTGGAGGAGGAATATTATGATGAATATGTTTAGAGGTTTGCATAAAACAATCTCTATTTGCATAATTTAGTTCTGATCGTAAACGTCCTGACTGATATTGCTAAGTGATAACTGTCAGCGTTGTTACTGTCTTGTTCCTGTTGAAGTATTTGATAAATGAATTCAGGCGATCCACAAAACATCTTTTAAGCTCATTCATTAAGCTTCTCATAAAGATTAGTGCCTTTCTGTCCCGTTGTCGGTCAGTAAATGTTGTTTCCGGCAGAGAGATGTATTGCCTCTGTCTTTGTGTCTCTGTGGGGTCCCTGTGGTGTCACACAGGGGTGGCGTGGTGTGTATTTGAGAGAGAGATACCGAGCACAGAGGCTGATGCTTGAGGAGGAGGCCCAGTGCGCCTAGAATGTGTACGAGATGACATCAAAACTTTTGGTTTATATAAAGTAAGTAAAGTGGGACCTTTTCCAGTGCTGGATGTGTAATCAAGCATTCTTTCACCACGGTTCTGTTATTTGAGTGCTTCTTCTAGGCAGCAGCCGACAGGTTGTACTGAGTCTTGAATGGGATAATCACAGCGAGAGGCCTGCGATTTCACGGCCCATTGAATGTGTGCACACGTAGTGTTTGGACAACATCCATGGCTCCGTTGGCAAATGGGTTTGGCTGTGATTCCTGCCACATGGCAAAGCAACATGGTCCAATTCATATCCAGCCTGTGATTCACAGTTTCTCGGTCCGGACACCAATTAAGAAGGCCAGAACATTTATACTGTTTCCACATAGCTGCTGTGAGGATCAAGGGAAAAATGAACGGAGCAAAGAACAGGGAGCTCCACTCCAGAACACTCGCAACCCCAGTCTAGGACCGAGGCTCACCTTCGAATAGGACAACAACCTTTAGCACACAGCCAAGAGCCTGACTGAACATCTCTCGAGTGTCTGAAAGAAACTGAGACTGAGACGATCTGCAGAGGAGAAACTCCCCAAATCCCCAAAGTGTGTCAGACCCAAGGACACATGAAGCTGAAAACGTGCTAAAGATGCTTCAACAATGCACTGAGTAAAGGATCTGAATACTTATGTGAATGTTGAATTTTCTATTTTTAATACTTTTACAAACATTCCTCGTTCATTTCTCTAACTTGTGTTATAAAGACCCCAAAGGAGAGACCAGGAGGTAGACTAGCAGTTTTACAGGCATTACTCATAGTCGTAGAGAAAAACAAAGCCATACACAGCAAAGTCAGAAGTTGGCAGACAAGGCAAAGAACTCAACAGAGGCACAAAATCAAATTACAAGCAAAGGTCAGAGGCACAGAGGGACGAGAGTGAGCCTACAAGAAACGGCATTAGGTGATGCGAAGATGGATTGTTGTGCCTTGCTGTGAGCACTCTCCAATTATAATAATGTTCGTTTCAGTCTAGTTCAGAGTTTGGGTCTGACTGTGGCTCTTGTTACTACACATTCATCTCACTGGCAGCATGCTATCATCGCTCCATCGCCACACAAAACTCCTCTAAAGTAGAATGTCAAGTCTAGAATAATGGGAACTGTAATTTTAGCAGCCTAGTTTATGACCTTGGACTGTTATGATTGAGGCTTATTAGCTAAGAGGTTGGGATGGAAGGAATGATAGGAAAACAAATCACCACGCTCTCTCTCTCTCTCTCTCTCTCTCTCTCTCTCTCTCTCCGACGGACTCCTCTTACCCTTGGCAAAGATGTTTCAGGGGCAATTTTGCGCTACTTCCAGTGCCATGAGACTTTCACAGATCAGCTGGCCACAAACTAAAGTACTGCAAAGATAATGATGAAACCATACATCCATTTATGAAGACAGGCCTGCACTAGTGAGGCAAGACCAGCACTCTTACCTTCATCAGAAACCTCTCCATGACATTACAAGTTAACTCTACTTATAAATTAAATTAGAAATGACTTCAGAGGATAGGGTAAAAATGTGTTCTCTGCTGTGAGTCAGTAGACTTTTCCCTGCTGGAAACTCAGCAAGAATCGAAAATTGCTTCTCCTGCTTTTATACAAACCCACAAGAAAAAAAAAGATATTAGGATAATGTAGCATTTTTAAAATATCTCCTAAATGGCCTTTTTAGAATACGATGATTGTACGGTCTCAGTAATAATCTCCTCTCTGCATCGATGGAAAAAGTGCTTATTAGCAACTTTTGGGAGCAGTGGAGATGTCTTGCGTGACTGTGAGACATTCAGATATAAACATGTACGGACATGTAGTGTGCGTACAATATGTCAAGCGCTTAAATCCATCCTCGGCCATCCATCAATAACACTGCATTGACATTCACATGTACAGACATGTGACAATTTGACAAACCAATTAGAGGAATGTTCTTACATTATGCCATGAGTTATGGCAAATTTGACACCAGCGAGTGACATCAGCTCGGTATTTCTGACAAGATATCTACAGAATTTGCCTCCACTGACTTTCAGTCATTCTTCAGTAACCCTCCAAACACACACACATACACACAGGTACACACAGAAACAGAGCTATGAACCCCTGTTCTCTCTGTAGCAGGTGATAGCAGGGAGCAGATGAGTTTTGATCAAGAATAACATTGCATTATTGTTTCCTGCTCGTCCCCAACAACGTAATGAGAAAGCTGAGATATCGCATTTAGGCTTTTGGAGTAACATTCTTTTCATATCATAATAGGATTCGTGTTTGAGGGGAATGGTAATGTAAAGGATGAATTTAGACAGGTAATAGCTTCAGCGCTGGCTTCTACTCTGTTCACACGTGGACTTGTCATCTCTCCTTCTAGTAAATCAGCGCTGCCTCAACTCAAAGGAGCCATGTGGGCGGGGCCTCTGTCCCTTTAAGAGCTTTCTTTAGAATTGATCATATCCAGTAATAAGGCTGCTCTGACAGGCAATGCTTCAACGTTCCCTTCATGCCCCCTGTCATTACTCAGGTTTCTCTGGAGAAATAAATGATCCTGCTGGGAACCAAGCCGAGGTATTGGAGCGAGCAGGCGAAAAGCAGTAAAAACGTCCATGTTGGTACAGAGAGAGCTAGATTGTTACTGTTCTGTAGAACACATGCCACCCCAGACACAGGCGTGTCATTCATACAGACGCCAACATTGCAGAGGAGACCTACCTGTCACTTCTTTTTCTGTTTTCTAATTCATAGTCATTGCTGGCTTATTCACAAATCCTCAAGGGCCATCGAGGACCGTGAGAGTCCTTCCCACCATCCCACCACCAACGTGGGGAACATCATGGGCGATCAGCAGGATGACCGGAGTAATGGTACAAGGGCACAGCAGGTCTGGATTAATCTTGGACTCCCATATGGCTGCTCAGTACGCATGCACAGACAGACAGATGGACCACCTTGGCTAGCTCACCAGTGACCTACGGGTTCTTGGGCATTGACCCACAGTAGGGGATACTGTTTCCCACCTCACCAATCAGTCATAAAGTGAAAGAAACGTGTGTGTGTGTGTGACAGGATACTACCACAACTTTTAGTATTGTACATCCTAGAGCCACTACCTATACATATACATACATATAGTAGTCGTCATATATACATCTATAAGTTCCACTACCACTAATGTACTTACTAATAGTGTTATTTCCAGTACTATTAAAGTGCTACTGCTTGTATTTCTTGTATTCTCAAAACATTGATAGTACTCCTGGTATTGAAGTACTCATATAGCTGTATGGGTAGAGAGACTTAGTTATGTGGTTACAGGGAGCCCGTGTATGTGTTAACTGTGACATGGCCTATGGGGAAATTAGTCTGATGTGTTGAGCGTGGCGTTATTGCTGGCTGCTAATGAAGCTGGTAGTGTGAACTGCATCCAACTGTAGCATATCTGGGTGGGTGTCCTATACACCCACCGCTACAGTACTTACAATTATTTTTACTATTACAAATAGCCTACTACTACTACGACCAGTATGGAAGTACTATTAGTAGCTGTGAGGGTGACCATATTTAGGTTTTCAAAATAGAGGACACTGGGGGCAGGAGGGTGGCCGGGTGAGTGTTCCCGTAGGTGTTGGCCCCGGAGTGATGGAAAGTTGACAAATGCCTCCAAAACCATGACTCAATAACCTACGTGGCCAAATAATCTTATTGCTCTTTACAAGTCAGATAAATAGATCAAAACCAACTGCTCCGATATATAAAATTGACCAATTGTGATGTTTAGTGAGAGAAAAAACATACCCACATCCTAACCACAATGTAGAATCCTGACTGCACGTAATAATTGTGAGAAAGAAAGAAAGAAAGAAAGAAAGAAAGAAAGAAAGAAAGACAGAAAGAAAGAAAGAAAGAAAGAAAGAAGGGTACTGTATTGATCCCCTTAGGGAAATTAATTCTCTGCCTTCTTACCCATCCTCAATGAGGAGCAGCGGGCA
>OMNV01014233.1:224642-248833 GCA_900303265.1 Brotula barbata
TACAGCAAACACATACACATGCAAATACACACACACACACACACACACACACACACACACACACACACAACAGTGCCCAGGGACCAACTACAGATCTTCTACCTTGTTTTGGTCAGGGGCAATGGCAGGCGTGATTAAGATAACGTACAAAGTATTGTGGGTGTGGGAGGTAAGTGTGTGTGTCTGCATATGTCCTGATATTTTCCTATCAGTGAACTCTTTGACCTGAGGGTCAAAGATCAAAGGATCCTGAACATGATATCCTCCTCAGGTGAGCATGAATATTCACAGCACAGCTCAGTACCACAGTCAGGAAATTCGACACACACACACACACACTGGAGTAATACTGAATGAATACAGCATCGTCGCCACTCTTTTTTCGAGCTATCACAAAGCGATTTCCACTTTTCAGCTGACATTGTATTTTAAAAACAAGGGACAGAATTCTCTGTAACCTTAAGGCCTCAGAGTCTGCTGATAAAGAGCATTGTTTGGTATCCGCGAGGTTCACAGAGGACGTGAACTAACAGGAGTCAGCAGAGCCCAGCAGGGAGGTACAGCACTGTGGATCCTGTGTGCAGCTCATACACCTGCACTGTTATTTGTCCAGCTTATTCTGTATTTGTTCTGATCTGGAACAGCAGCATACACAGCAGTGTGAGTCAGATGCTTTCAGCGTGTTCTTCTCTGCTGATCCCTTCAGCAGAGCGATCCCAGATTGTACACGTTCATAAACCTGCTACACCGCTCAGCACCCGACTGTTTATCCAAATTTTGTATGACTTGAAGCTGGATGAGATGATTTCTTGCGACCAAATTTGCTGTGGATTTGCATCCATTTTCTTTAGCCAGAAATAAGTCTAATGTGGGAATATAAAAACAAAAAGTCAAATGATTAAATAATTATGGTTCAACTTTGATTCAAATTCATTAAAAATGTGATTAAAATTTCATTTCATTCTTTTTTTCTGACTGCCACTCATATTAATATTCATACATCATTGAGGATCATCATTTTTTCAGCAATCCGCATACCTGCCGGACTCTTTTGGCACAGACCACACACACACAGAGGCATTAGGGTTCATTATGGACTCACACAAGGCACTGGTACTTACTGCTGAGGTTCACAATTCATACTTACACTTATTGATAAGAGTAGCTGTCATGTTAGCAATACATTAGCATGTAATCTTAGAGTGACATTTTAAAGAGAGCATTTTGAAAATAAACAGTCAAAATCAGCGCACTTTAATACATGCAAAATGTCAAACTGAATCAAATCATTTATCATTTAAGTATTGTTTTTGTATCAAATTGTACATCATTGAATTGAGATTGTATCAAGTAGTCTGTGAAAGACATTCACAGCCCTCGTCAGATAATATTTGTCATAAGGAACTGCACTGTACTTCCTGTTTGAAAAAGTTATTTTGTTTCTCTCTCTCTGGAAATTAATGGCTTATAATTTTTTTCCTCCAGAGAACAGATACATGTGTTCATCACTTGGGCTGAAAAATGAATTCCTGATGGAGTTCAACCTTGTGTGGGCTTTTTGTATGATTGTACCTTTGTGTTTTTTAGTTCATACCTCTCAAGGTAACAGATGCTGCTTTGTTATTTGTGTCCTTTTGCAGTTGCTAATGTTGGCGTGCCCAACTTGATAATTACAGTGTGTGATGTGACATTTGAATCAAAACAATTAGTTGTAACATTTTAGACATATGTTCTGCACAGCTCCACCAACGCAACATATGTTTTGGTATTTTGTGTGAGTTTGTTTGTGGTGTTGCTGTCGGCCAAAACAAAAGTTCTCCGTTTTTTTTATAATTTTTGTGCCATTGTCTTTTTATATTTGTTCTCCTGACCGTAGTGGACTTCCCAACACTTCTCTATACATCACTAAAAGGTAAATATGAAAGGGATTGATACTTCTGAATAAAAATTATATTACTGTATGAAGTGCTTGATGGATTATATGTGTGCTGAATGTTAGACTGGATGTACAATGAGCCCTCCAAATTTTGTAGAATTTGATCCTCATACCTAATATCTCTATTTATTATTATTGGGCAGTGAGTGCCTGAATGTTCTCTTCTGGACTCCACCGATGTCAACAGTCAGATGAGGTTAATAATAAATTTCTATTATTCTGTCCACATGGTTGACTGGATATTTTGTTAGTGTTTCATCACATGCGCATCATTGGAGCCAAATGATGGATCACAAATTATAATATTTGATTTCAATTTAAACTACAGTAAGTGATGCTTTGTTGCATTGTTATATGTATCCAATATAAACATCGCACCTTTCAGCTTATCGCTTATAGTAAACACAAATAACACAAAAACACTAAGCATGCTCATCATTTAGATTCAGGCGGCCCTGAGATTCTGTTGTTCTGTGGACATTGTGATGTTTGTTTTGGATTTGATCTTCAGAGATTTGCGAGACGTTGGTTTTTGAGAGCCCCGCAGATTGCGAGTGTATCTGTGAGTGTGTGGTCAAATGGAAAAGTTTGCTCTCCACGCTGTAGATGTTACGTTTATCTTTAGACTTTTATGTGTCAGCGTCTCACGATGTTTAACATCTGATAGGCTTTGAAGAACCCTCGTAGTGTGGAGCAGGGACAAACACAGAGCAGCCTTGTTGTTGGGGTATAACAGCGCACAAACCTTCATCATCACCACATTAAAGACGACGCCCACTCAACAATATGGTGGCACATAAACAATCCAATTAGGAGCTATCGATCTGCTGCCCAGCTGCACAGCAAAGACTGGAGTGGATGCACTACAATTAAGCCCTGAGTGTGTGAACGTACCTTGACGGAAATGTGTGTATGTGTGTGTGTGTGTGTGTGTGTGTGCGCCATTGAAGTGTAGAGAGCAAGGTTGAGGGCCGGCTGTGAGCCCAAGCAGAAGCAAACAGGGGCTCATTAGTGACGCCTGTGTGAAAAACCTGCATCTTGTACCTTCACTTTGAATCTGAAAAAAACCCAAAAACTAACGTCAATTTTAAGGCAACGGCAAATACCGTCATTCTAACGCTTGCTCTCATTCATAATTGGGAGTTTGCAGCGTTATTACCATCAGTTTTTCCATTTCCATGAAATTTGGCTCTCATGTGCATGAGCAATTAATAAAAGCATGTCGCCATCTTTAAAAAAAGACCTGCTTTAGGATGATGTTAAATTTGACAGATGTGTGTCCGCACCACTTAATCCCCTTATGCTCTCCGTTGGTATTGTTCTTCAGACAGCCTCTTCCTCCGGTGTTTCACATAACCCGCCTCCACTGCGCTGCCTTTATTGTCTCAACCCTTTTTACCTCACCGCTTTTGTCTGTCGACCACATTGATGTGTTTAGCGGTTGTTTTTCTTTGTTTTTCTTTGTTTTACTAGCTGCTGTCCTCTTTCAAGCGATTTGCTGTTGATTGGATCGCTTCTAAGAAACACACATATCAGATTTTTCTCAGATTTTCAGCACTTTCAAAAAGTGTCCACGACTGTGGTGAAACAAAGACAAGACAGAAAAGATGGTACGGCTCTGACAGGATGAAAAACAAATCCTGCCGTGTTAAAGAATGCTGTCAGCTTACAACAGCCTCACGACCAGCCTTACAGGGCTGCTGGCTGTATTTTGATTGGATGGACAGGATCAAGCCATGACACCAATGTCACAGGATGCATTGGATTCATGCTTACAGACAAGAACCAGCAAGTCTGCAACTCACGATCACCCCCATAACGAAGCTGGAATCGGTGGCACTCAAGGTGACACTGCAAAATGGCTGACAATGTGAAGGCATGCGGCTAACACCGGATCACATGACAAAGACATCAATGATCTTGTAAGGCCTGATGCTATGAGTCTGTGATTAAAGAAGAGTGAGTGTCAACAGATGTGACAAAGGCCAATGGATGGATGAACTCTGTCCCAATGGATTTCACACAGAGAAGATTGATGGGTTGAGTGGCAAGAGGCAACTTCCTCCTGTTTGACTTATATACTGTGACTGATGAAATGATGAAAAGTGATCGAGTGATTTCATTGGGAAAAAGGTCATCGGAGGTCATTGCTGCCGCTGTTTTAATGTGGTGTTCCACGTGCCCCGTTTGTCCCAACAAAAAGAAAGCACAAATAGGCTTTCAAGCCAGCTGAGGTGACAGAAAAATAAGTGTGTCCTGGTTATAGTGAGGACATAGAGAGAGGGAGAGAGAGAGAGAGAGACGGTATGCATTTATGTGTGGGTGTGTGTGTGTGAGCGCCTGTTCATGTTGCCTTTGTCTTCTGAATATAAATAGAATTCAGTAGAAGGCTGCTTGTCTGTTCAAAATAAATTAAATCAGGGACGTCCTTATCTACTGTCATTGCTGCCCAGGTTCTCCCTCTCTCTCCCTCTCTCTCTCTCCCTCTCTCACTCTCCCTCTTTCTCTCTTTCTCTCTCAAGGACCAAGTTAAAGGGCTTTTGCAACCAGCATTACCACAGTGCTCCCTTCTGGTGGTGTCAGCCTATGCTGACGACATCAACGTATTTATGAAATACCACAGCGATGTGGGCGTGTGATAATTTACAGCAGTTGTCCCCCATCAATCTTTTGTTGCCTAATTGTGTTCAGCCCTCTGACTAGCGGTCTTGTATTGGCATCAGCCGGCCACCGTACTAAGACTGTAACTATAGTTTGAGTAGGTACAGTAAGCCTTCTGACGTACAGTACGTGTTAAGTGTTGAAGGTGAATCGCTTTTGAATGCTGGGTGTTAAAAAACACTCACTACGACTCAGCTGTGACCAGAATGGAGCCTGATATCAGTCGACCCAACCTCCATGTTTGAGTTGTCCTGTCTGGTAAAATGTCACTTAATGCTTTGTGCATTTTCTGTGGAATATTCTACCAACGCCTCGTTATGTAAGTGGAGCCTTGCTAAAATTTCAAACTTCAAACTTAATATTACATAAAATTACAGAGAGTGCTGCACGAGGGTTAACACAGAACATGACGTATGTGTGCGTATGGGTGTGTGTGTGTGTGTGTGTGTGTGTCAGGGCACCCATTGGCAACCTTAACTAAAAAGAATGCCCTGCTCACAATGGAAGGTGAGAAAAAAAAGACAGAATAAAGCAAACTGATGAGCAGGAGAGGACACTTGGTATGCTCAGACTGATCCTCGCTGAAGTTGACATCAGCTCGAGGATCACAGCCTTCACACTTCAGGCTGCCGAGGGGCTGCTTTAAAGCTTTGCAATGAGATTGACTGACACTGCCTGTGTGCTGCTGTGGAATGCCGGCGTGGCAGGTGAGCAATTGAAGCCATATGTGGGAAGAATAAATTACGCAGAAATGAAATAACAATGTCAGAAAATAACATGACTACGACAGAGTGAGTGATACGTACTGTACAGATAACATGAGCCTATGAGTCCTGATCAAAAGATCGGAGAAACATGGAGTCACTGAGAGAGAGAGCGACAGAGATGGAGAGGGGGCTTGGAGAGAGTGAGAGAGAGGTGGTGGACAAGAGGGTGTTTGAAGTGCAACAAAGAATAGGGCTGTCCATCATCCAGTCCAAGGATGGCTGGGATAGTCCATCATAGTCATGGGGTGGTGAAGCAGTATGATCAGGTCTAAAGAGGCAATGATAAGGAATGGGAGGCGTGGAGGGTGAAAGATGAGTATGTGTGTAAAACGGTCAAAGGGTAAAGTGCACAGACGTCACTGACCTCTTCGTCCAGTGGGATGCCTCATGTCGTTGGGGAGTGTGGTGATATGGAGTTGCTCACACACTCCAACACCAGCTGGTATGGTGTGTGTGAGCAGTGCCGTTTCAATCTACTTTCCCTCCCTAGACATGATACCTACTGGGGTAAATAAACGACTAGGATACAAAAACAGTGACACGATAATCAGCAAGACAAACAAATCCAAAGGAATGAAAGTAGATAATGAATACTGGGCCGAACTGGGATCTAACTATCTCACGCTTTGACTTTTGTACAGCAAAGTCATCAATAATCTGAGCGTAAACATCTGAGCAATTACGATTGTTGATGCGGCCTGGAGAACAACTCTTTCACAACAATCTAGGCCGCTTACCAGCATTTACGGGTATGATCTGCGGCTCTTGTTGTCATGGTAATTTGAACAAATATTTTTCCAGCTGTGGTTTGTTTACAAGCAACATGATCGGTGTGAGTGTTGTCTGCTTGTTCTTTTTGTTTGCTGGTGGTGTATTTTAGGCGATGCTCACTGACTCAGATGTAGAGTGGGAGCCATTAGTATTGACTTACCATCACAGGCTATGTGTCTGAGGATGTGTCTGAGATTGGAAGCGGCTGTGATCAACTGTTATCGACTGAATTTAAAACAGAGCTGCAGCTCCCAGTGGGCGAGCACAACTTGAAGAGGCGATGGAATTATTTTCTCTGCACTGCTTCTCTCTCTCTCTCTCTCTCTCTGTCTGTCTGTGTGTTCTCTCTTCTCACCTTGTCCTTGGTTTTAGTTTCACATCATTGATTGACAGTGATTCAGAGTTGAGGACTAGCAAAAGCAGTTATATTAATCCACTACTAACTTACCTAATTTCCCCGTGCCGTGACTGAAATATAGCTATTTTCTGAATGATTTAACTTTTCTGGTAACTTTCTATTTTTTGCATGTGTAGCGATGAATTTCCTTCAGCATTAATGAAGTATCTATCTATGTATCTATGTAGCTTGGGGGGGACTCAGTGATGTCATGTATTCAAAACAAACACACTCACATCGACTACTCTAACACTTTTTGTAACTTCATTATAATTAAGTGAAAAGTTGCATATTAAAACACATTGATTATTCACATTGATTGATGCCTAAGAAACGAATATGCTAAAAAAACCCATCAGCACCTGTAAAACCAACGGTCATCTTCGCACCACATGCAACAGAAGAAGTCGTTTCTGTGGCTTTTGTGTGGTTTTTGTTTTGGCAGAAGCGAACAATTTCAGTTTGAAGATTTTCAAGATTTCCCATGACTACATTTCACAACACATCACATGATCACAAAATGAACAGGAAATGGTTTTTCTCCTCAATTTTTCACCTAATTATGAAACTGTGCAATGTGTAAAGGGCTAAAATTGAGGATATGGCTTAAAGGAAATCTGGCACTAGTGCGACGTGTGAAGTTATTGTTGACATTGATAGATTAACGTTTGTACACATTCTGTATTATCTCATTACGTATTATGTTACAGAAACCACAGTATAAGGAACTACATCTAATTATGATGTCATCGTTTTCTAACGGCTTGATATTTGATTAAAAAAAACTATTGATGTTGCATGGAACAAAAAGTGAATAATATAAGAAGTGGATGAAAGTAAAAATAAAAAAAATAGTTCCGTCCGCTGAGAACAGAGTGACAACAGGAAGAGGTCTCACTCTGACCAATAATAACAATCATTAACAGGACAGAGCAGAGAGACAGAGACAGAGACAGAGATAGAGAAAGAGGGGGACAGGCATGCAGCAAAGGGTACAGGTCGGAATCGAACTTATGCTCTACCTGGAGAACCACCGGGGCGCCCAAAGTAAGTAACGTAAAAGATTCAAAATTTAAAGCAGAGAGGACATTACAAAATATATAGCTGTATAATTGTACGTGTGTATTATGTTTTGTGATCAGTTTGTAATGGTGATATTAATTTTAAAATTTGATGGTAAACAGACAATAATCACATGGTATCAAAGAATTGTAATAATAAATTAGGTTAACATTAGATATAGAACTAAAAAGATTTTTATTGACAAGCGATCAGAGGACAGTGGGTGTTTCATGAGGAGTGAATCCTCTTCACAGACAAACATGATCTATGTTTGTGTCCGCGCTGTTCCTTCTCGACAGAGCCGCTGACAGCAGCCCGTTCACCATCATCTTCCTCACCTCACCAGACCATGGATCCTGCGATGAAGATTCGCCACGCGGTTGTTTCTCTTTTTCGCGTTCGGTGACAAAAGCAACGCGATTTAAGAGCGAAAAGACGGCAGTGACGTCATCGCCATCACGAAACGATGGAGAGAAAAGGAGGAAGGAAGAAAGGAAGGGGGAAGTGAGAGTGGAAATGTTTTCATTAACGATCCAAGCGATGAGATCGACCATTGTTCGTTTGGACAATTTATCCTTCTTGGATATGATTTATCTAGATTCCTACGTCATCAGAGGGGATTCTGTTAATTTTTAAATATCTAAAAAGCAGTACAGCTTCATGAAATTAAATTAAGTAAATAAATAGAAAAATACAAAAAAAATCATTATATCATTTCTTGATATTAAAAAGAGCATGTAAGACACGCAGGGATCATTAATTTTCCAAATCTAGTCTAAACCTGGACCAAATGCCACAAATTCCCACGCTGGGTAGAGTCAGGTTTAGATTGAACATAGGAACGACACATGACCTCATTACGTGGAGTGTTTACATACCTGCTTTCTGCTGATCTGTGATGCTGGACGGGATGAAGATGAAGGACGTCTGCAGGATCTGCGCCCGGGAGCTCTGTGGGAACCAACGGAGATGGATTTTCCACTCGGCCTCCAAGCTCAACCTGCAGGTTTTGCTGTCCCACGCGCTGGGCCACGAGCTGACCCGGGATGGCCGGGGGGAGTTCGCCTGTTCGAAGTGTGCCTTCATGCTGGATCGTATGTACCGCTTCGACACGGTGATCGCCCGTGTGGAGGCGCTGTCTCTGGAGCGCCTCCATAAGCTGCTGCTGGAGAAGGACCGGCTGAGGCAGTGCATCGGAGGCCTGTACCGCAAAAACAACACCGAGGATGGGAACGGGCCTCTGTCCAAACCCAGTGTGGGAGCTGGGACAGACTCTGGGGCAGAAGACTGTCCTGTGCTGGATCTGTCAGCCCTCCAGGATGTCCGATACTCAGACATGATCCAGGACGATCTTGCGTACTCTGTGTATGAGTCCTGGGCTGATAAAGAGGATTCAGCTCTGGACCAGAACCACCACACTCATCAGTGCCCAGGACCAGGCGCTCTTCCAGGTCAGAAGGTTTGGCGGTGCCGGGGCTGCGCAGCTCTCCGCGTGGCTGATTCAGACTATGAGGCGGTGTGTAAAGTTCCACGCAGGATTGGTCGCAGGAGCACTTCCTGTGGACCCTCAACCCGCTACTCCACCTCTGACTCTACCAAAGTCTCAGGTGGGTCAGAGGTCATGTTTGAGTTCCAGTCAGCTGACCCTGAAAGTGACCAGAGTTCCAGTCCTGCGTCCTCTGTGGAGTCGCTGGATACAGCGGTGGATCTTAGTTGTCCTGCTGTGAACCCCAAAGAGGGGGAAGAACTGGAACAAGCAGCAGCAGAGAAGGATCCAGAGGAGGATCCAGGGAGGGGAGACCCTATGTGGGAGAACCCACCAGGTGAGCTGCTGCTGAGTGTCCTGAGAGGCTGCCAGTACAAACCAGTGAGGAACCTGAAGGGCAGCAAGATCCCAGTACTGCTCAGAGGCAAACTCTCAGTTAGGACGTCCAACGATGTGGACCCCCAGCGGGCTGCGGTTGGAGAACTGCTGACCCCCTGTAGGCTGGATGAGCTGGAGGAGCAGTGGGTGGATGATTATATTCCCTGCGGAGTCCAGCAGGTAACAGTTACGCAGTGCTCTTATTGTCATACAAGTACAACACCACAATATAGAAGATAATCAGATTAGATCCACAATATACAAGATATTTAAGCAGCGTTGAATATATCATCTTCTTCTTATGTGATTATATAGATATGTTATAGTATTATGTGAGACCCCTTACAGACTGACAGCAGAACGGCTCATTTTCGTGATCGGCACCCATCTAAACAAGTTACCAATGAGTTTAAAATTACATTTTCTGTTTTATTCTGTGTTCCACATGCCTGCTGCAAGTGGACTATGACCCTATAGGGCTCCCAAAGTGACATCATGCAGCTTTAACAAGACACACATTTGAAGCTTTATGCAGTAACCGACCTGCAGAGCTCAGCTTTTAGGGCGCCCTCCTCACTTGGATTGAGCCACCTTCAACTTCCTGCATAGGGAGCACTTTTTCCTGTCATAAACGTTATTTATTCGTCTGCGCTACATCAAGTTTATGAGTGGGGCCTGTCCATCATATTAGACAGAGCAGAAAGGTAGAGGATTTATTGTCCATGCTGCAATTTAAGGCAAAAATGTGAGTAAGGACATAGACGTATAGGATTCCCAAGTTCTCTGAGTATACATGATGATTAAGACGTTTACATGCCTGAATAAATCGATTGGCGGTCGGATGATCTTGGTCTTTTACTCAGAGTAAACAAACACAATCAGGTGGAATCAGCAGCCACAGCAAAACAAAGAAGATTAGAGGTAAATTGTAACTATAATTTAATTTCAAATTTAAATGGAAACAAAGTTTTTCTGTCCGAGTACTGCAAAAAGAGTACACTTTAACAATATGGTGTACTGTGAAGGAAAGTATTATACGAGTAGATGTAGTTAGACTGTGGCCTCAACTCTTCACTACCTGATGAAGCTCATTGAAGTCATTTCTTTCAGCTTCCTCACTAATGAACCTTGATTACTGTCACAACACACACACACGCACACACGCACACACACCTCGTCCTCCGTCTCCTAGCAATGCCTCTGTTGCCATGGGAACGGTATGCTGAGTAGGTGTGTTGTGTTAATGATCAGAGTGGATGTAGAACACTGATTTCTGTGTGAGTGAGTGAGTGAATTCATTGATTAATAAATTAGCTTCATAAAAGATTTAATAAATCATTTTAAACCCATCTTTAGAAACTTAACACGCAATCACATCATCCTTTAAACGTTATAGAAGGGCCATAATTTTTGTTTTTAGTATGACTGTGTCTCTTCTATCTCCTTCTATCTTCTTTCCTTTTTAAGTTGCATATTTATCTGTCATTTCTCTCTGATCGTGTGTGCTGCACGTTTTCACAACTTTTGGAATGAATGTCCCAGAGAAGCTGTGACATCACCATATACAAACTACACACTCCCATGGAAACAGGAAGGACTAATACTGGGGCTATGATATCATTTTCCATGTCCACTGTGTGTGTGTGTGTGTGTGTGTGTGTGTGTAGAGGGGGCAGCAACGTCTCTCTGATGTGGAGCTGGAGCTTCGATGTGCTCAAGAAGAAGCCGTGAGACGAGAGAACAAGATCCAGAACCTGAACGAGACCCTGACCTCCAAGGAGAGAGAGGTGGGGGATGGAAGAAGAGACATGAAGGAATAAAAATCAAGACAAGACAAGATTGAATTAATCGAAAAGTTAAAAAACAACAGTAAAAACCTCACGGTAAAAGTTTTGTGTGTGCGTGTGTGTAGGTCTCTGAGTTGCATGGATTGATTGAGAAGCAGAAGGCGACGCTCGGTTCTCTCAAAGATCTGATCAACAGGAAGCAGCTGCAGGTTTGTTTAACCTCTCAGTGGAAAGGTCAAGAGGTCCTCATATAAAGGTCATACCCTGAGTTGACTGATAAGTAAAGCCGGATCAGCCTGAGCCTGATTAACCAGTGTCTCCCATTCTCCACCCCCAGGACGCTGGCAAGGTTCAGGATCACGATGAGGTTCTGGGTCTACAGGTGTCCCTCTTCCAGGCCCAGCTGGAGCTGCATACGGTCCAACAGGTCCAGAAGCAGGCCTCTAGGAAGCAGGAGGACCTGACTGGGGCTCTACAACGCCTGGAGGAAGACCTGCAGGGAGCGCTGCAGCACAGGAGGGACACGGAGAAACACAACCAGGTGATGAAAAGAGGCGGAGTTTAGTTTATTATTTTGCATGTCCTGTAGCCGACAACCTCAGCTACATTTCCCAGAAAAACTTCTGGATCTCCATAGCGATGAGTAACACATTTGCCTGTTTGCATGTGCATGTGTTGGCTTCCCACTGCTCCTCATTGAGGATGGGGAAGAGGATAGCGAATTAATTTCCCTATGGGGATCAATAAAGTAGCCTTCTTCCTTTCTTTCATATCACAAAATCAATCTGACACCTGCCGGCCGTTATTCCAATAAAGTATAATTGAAGATGCTGTGGTGGCCATCAGCTATCATCAACCAGCAAACCATGCACAGATGCAACTTGTTTGTGTCTGCCGGCTTGAAGAGCTCATGGAATGGAGATCGAGTGCATCTCATTGGGCTGAAAACTGCCCCTACACCCATACGTGTGCCCTAGAGTGCAGCCTTTCCTTCTGCCTACAGTGCTCCTTCAGAGTCAGCCTGTCAGAACATTGGGAAACGGCCATGAAGTGTTGTGATGACATGGCGTGTTGCAGTGTGATGATATGCCGTTGGCGTGTCATGGTGTGATGATATGGTGTGTTGTGTTGTGTTCAGGAGCTGCGTGCAAGTCTGGAGAAAAGCTGCTGCGCTTTACAGGAAAAAGAGGAGCAGCTGCAGAAAGAGCAGAGACAGAGACAGACGGACAAGGAGGACACACAGAGGACCATCAAACAGTTGGAGACGTCTCTCGCTATTAAAGAGCAGCAGATACAGGTCTCACACATATGTCCACATACAGAACAAAAAACACTTGAAAACTTTGACAATAAACTACATAGACATACCTAATTTTTAATAATTCTATTTATGTATTTATATTTATTTTTAGTTACTTGTCCCTCTGTTTGGACAAGAGTCTCAAACCAGACAAGCCCACACGTCCACACACACACACACACACACACACACACACACACACACAAAACACACTTATGTCCTAGACCAATTGACTTTGTTGTCTTTGTGTCCTTCAGGACCTCAGTGAGCTGCAGCAGCTCAACCCAAAGAGAGATGCTCTGGTCCATAGACTCAGAGAGAGAGTGAGACAGAGAGACCGAGAGCTGGAGGTAACACACATTCCTACACACACTCTCAGACATACATATGCAGACTCGTGTTTTGGTCAGCTCTGGGTTTTTTTAAGTAAGGGTACACTGACATACTGAGCCAATAGAATTGAGGTTTACTGTTGACTGATGTTTGTGTTGTCCAATGAGCAGCACGCAGTGGATGAGAAGTTTAGCCTTATGGAGGAGAAGGAGGCGGAGTCACGACAGCTACACGTCCTACTGAGAGAAAGAGAGAGAGACGTGGAGACACAGAGACGAGTCCTGGCTAACAACGAGGAGACGATCACTGTGAGGAAACACTCGCACATTAAGAGCAAAATCAGTGGAATGGAAGGGTTGTGTTGGTTTAAAGTTGAATATCATAAGAAAACAACGTCATTATAAAACATGGACATGCTTGCGGCGCATTTCCACTAGTTGGAGTTGTCAAGAGTGATGGAGCTGAAAAGGAAGGTATAGAAGCAGACAGGGGAAGAATATGAGAATGAAAGAGCATCCATCCTCAATGCCGGAGGAGAGCGAGGGCCTCCTGTTTGATGCATTGAGGATGTGTGATGAAGTTGAAAACGACTTGTGTGATGGCGTCCTATTTTACTTTAAGAAGTGAAGCTTGAAATAATGCTGAGCTGTGTTGAATATTTTTGGTCTGCTTTTACAGTCAAAATTCAGTGCATAGACAAATTAAGAAAGATTTCCAACCGGCAAAGGTGTAGGCACAAATACAGTAAGAAGAATTTTATAGACGGAAACAATGTCAGCCTTAAATCCAGCAGCAACATTTGACAGCTCAGTTCAGTATGGTGGTACACACAGTGGGTGGCTCTATCTGAAAACCTTACCTCAGGTATTCATAGGTGCCATTGCCACACACCAGATGATCGTTCAGCTCTGGGTGTTGCAAAATGAGAAAAATGAAGAGACATCACTCACTGTCCAGGGAGAAGTAAATCAAGAAATTGATTTTGACAAGTAGTCAATGTCAATTGCGCAGGCCGCTGAAGAGCTGGTTTTGTGTGTGTGTGTGTGTGTGTGTCAGAGCATGGAGCTGCTGCTTCGTGCTCGCTCCCTGCAGGTGGATCAGGTGTGTGAGTCATACAGGAACGTGCAGCAGCTTCAGCAGAAGAACCTGCATAGACAGAATGATCTGCTGAAAGAGAGAGATGCCATCACCAGCCAGCTGCAGGCCGCTCTACATCACAGTACGCACGAGGCACAGGTAAGGATCACGAGATCCACATCCAAGGGAACGTGTTCCTAACACGCGAGAGAGTCACCCCATGTGCGTGTCTCATCTGCAGGATCTGCGGCGCTCCCTGCTGGCTCAGGTCCAAACTGGACCTGCTGAGTTTCTGGAGGAGATGAAGGCCCGTCTGCAGCTCAAAGACCAAATCCTCAAGGAGCTCGTAAACCACCAAACACGTCAGGCTCAGGAGCACCAGATCCACATCCAGGACCTGCTCAACACCATCAGAGCCAGGGATCAGTACATCCAGGTACCAACTTGAGGACAATGATGATGATAGCTATGGTGATAGTGATGATGGTGATGATGATGACGATCCTCCAGGACTCTGCTCTGCGACTGGGGGAGGTGATGAGTGAGCAGACTTTGAGGCTTCAGGATCTCCGTAGACAGCTGAGCTGCTTGGGATCTGCTCTCAAATTTGGATCCAGTCTGGAGGTCCAGGCCCTGCAAGAGGAGTTAGACCTGGTCCTGAGGAGGGAGAAGGAGATACAGGAGCTGAGCAGGAGTCAGGCATCCGAGCTGGATTCGCTCAGCACCACACTGCGACTTAAAGAGGAGCTCATCATGGTCAGTAAACACATTGCAATATCCCCACACTCAATGTATATAACAGTACTTAAGTACTTTTACTGTTGTACTGCAGTACAGTTTATCCTCCTGATACTTAACTGCGGATTTTACCGCTCATTTCACAGGGAAATACTGCATAGTTGAAGTCACAATTTAGATATTTGTTACTTCAGTAATGTGTGTGTCTATGTTTCTGGGTGTGTGTTTGTTTCCGTGTGTGTGTTTCTGTGGTGTAGGGCCTGCTCACAGAGATGTCGGAACCCACTGATTTCCCCCTGGTGGAGTGACCGACTCAGTAAGTCGAGGATCTGAGGGAGAGCCTGGTCCAGGTCCAGGACGGCCCTCCAGCTCAGGGCCCCATCCTGGGCCGGGCCTGGGCCCCCCTGGCAAGCTGGCTGAGTGTAAAGGTGGCCATGAAATGGACCAGTAGGGGGCCGGGCTGTGCAGTAGTGACTCATTAACACGGTGAAAGTGAAACGCACTGATTCACACTGTGGGTGATGTTAATGTGGTCGGACAGGACAGACGCTCAGCAGCAGGGGTTTGATGGGATTGGGATTGATAGACTCTGAGCCTCATATATGATATTTATTCAATCTGGTGAGGACTGCTGCTACTTACCTATCAACAAATCAACCCTGACGTTATGTTTGGCATACAGATGGGTTGATTTCATTACTTTTGATTAAAATCATACTCCCATTCCAAAACACGCTTAAAAACAACCTTGATAAAAAATTAATAAGACAAATGCATCATGTGAAATTATTAAAACTGAATAAATGTTTCCAATATAATCCAATCTTTCTTTCATTATGAAGGTCAGCAGTCACTTTATTATTATTATTTATTATTATTTTGTGAGATTTTACATGATTGTACAATGGTGATCCACCTGAAACTGTATTAAAAGAATTAAAATGTTTTCAATGCAGTTTTTATATTTTGCACAATTAAAGCCATCATGTGTTGTATTTGTTACTGTATATTAGATATATATGCTACTCATATTAATATGTCTGTGAACTTTTGCATGTTTTAAAATTCATTTGCTGTTTACATGAAGAATATGAAAAAAAAACTAATTCCACTTTTTTTTTTTAAATATTCTTTTTTATAAATGTGTATAAAAGGTACACAACAGTGTGTGTTTGTGAAGCTGAATTTTTCTGAACAGTAGGTATGAAAATAAAATTTTACAATATAACGTTTGGTTGGATTAACATGAAACAAGTCACACAAGTTTTATTTTCTTTATTCTATGTTTTTAGGCTTTTAATGAACTGAGTGCGCAGAAAAAGAAACGTACATTAATGCTGTGTATTTATGCGTGTAGAGCACCCCCCACAGTCCCACTGTCCAATAAACAGGTGTCCATGAGCTGAAAATTCATGGAGTCCTCCTTTAAAAACAATTTCTCTTTATTTTTATTTAGAGTTCAGCAGAGTTTTAGTGTCCTTACACAGAAAATAAAATTACTTTTGACTCTATTGTCCTAAATAAAAATATTTACAAATGAGAATTTACATAGTTGACATACATAATTCTTCTGTTATCAGTAAGAATTTAATTTTAGAGCTCTTAAAAATGATGTTATAGATCTCAATAATCCAATTCTCATCCGAAAAAGTTGGATTATTAACTTTCGAAATTGAAATAATAAATCATAATTCTTTTCATCATTAATCTCTGTCATACAAATCCCACTGTTGAAAACTTGAAAACTATAACTCTTATAAAATGTAGGCGGGTTTGACGCCCGCTCCGACGCATCAACATGACGTCACAGACGCAGCGACACTTCCTCTTCCCTTGACACATCGTAGAAAAGATGGCGGCGCCCACATCAGCAGAAGAAACTACGACAGAAGAGAGAGAGGGTCTATCAAAGCAGTGTGCGGACGATGTTTTGGAGGACTCGGAGGTTCTCCGGGACCATGTGTTGGACTTCCTGGAGAAAGAGGTCGGCAGCGACCTGAAATCGCTGAAGAATGTCAGCAGTCTGCTGGACAAAGTTAAGGAGGAGAAACGGACCCTGGAGGAGCAGGTGAGTCCCAAAACAAACGGACTTTATTCATGTTATACGACTTCACCCTCAAAGGGCTCGGTAAAGGCTTTGACGAGCTGAACCCAGACCCGTCTCCCAGCCGGTAGCTGTCTCTGGGATGTCCTCCGGGGCGGACATTTGGAAATGTAGGAGGGATAAATCCCAAATGGTGAGCCTTTGCAAAAAGCAAAAACTCCTCAAGAAAAATCTCATATCAGTCTTCGTCACACAGTGATGACACGATTATTACTAAAAGGTGAATCTGTACTAATAAAAATAAACAACACGCTAACTTTGATTCTAGGCTTTGATGTAGAATTTGTGACATTAGCCTGAATCTTAGCCACGTTAGCAAGATATGCTGTGCAGATAACTAAAATAACAAGGCTAACTTCTAAATAATACTCAAACACTTATTTGATGGAGGCAGAGGGTTTAAACAGAACATCAAAACAAACAAAGTTTTACCCAAAACCACATTTCCTGCAACCAGTCGATCTATCTATCGTCAGATGAAGCCCTTTCTCAAGAATGACACACTCTCGCTCCACTTTGCCAGCTAATTACAGCTTGGTCCAGACATTCTACATGTACCACTTTGTAAAAACTGACACAAAGTTGTTGAGGGAGATACAGATTAAACTCTTTTGACAGACATCAACTGGTTGACGTGGTGACTGACCATCACAGCTCACCTGTACTAAATCTTTAATTGGTCCTTTCCCTGAACCGCGACCAGCTGTACTAAGTTTCACAACTGATTGTGTGAGCGGGCTGCCACAATGTCGTCACGTGCTCCGTGTTGTTACTGTGAGGAGGTAGAGCACCACCGCCAATTACACGAGCAGCCAGAGATCTAAAAAACTATAATCTATTGTGTTTAATTAATATTATTTAATGGATGTGATGGATATTTATCATGACGTTGTTCAGATGTGAGGTCTGATTTCTGTCCCTCAGGTTCTGACTGTGTCCAGCTGTGTCCCGCCCAAAGTGAGTGCAGCTCTGCGTGCTGCCGAGGAGGCCACATTGTCTGTGGAGGAGCTACTGCAGAAAGAGAGGCACCTCTCTAACATGCTGCAACAGGTACACACACACACAAACATACTTTAACCAGACCGATGAAGGTTATCCTCTTACAGTGCAACATGGTATGTCATGAATATATCTGCTGTCTTGTTAGTGGCATGTGTCTTATTCTGTTTTACACCGCTTTTCCCCCCGGATTGTTTTTTCTCCAATATTCTGCTTTTTTTCGTTTTAATCCAATTTTGTCATGGTAAAGTGTGAGATTTTTATGTCAAATTAAGAACTTCCCAACAGGCTCAGGACAGTCTTCAGCGCCTTACCTTACCTTACCTTACCTTACCTTACCTTACCTTACCTTAACCTTACCTTACCTTACCTTACCTTACCTTACCTTACCTTACCTTAACCTTACCTTACCTTACCTTACCTTACCTCATTCAACAACTAATTTAATATTTGAGTTGGAATAGGTGGTTATCAAGACATTCAATTCAATTTCAATTTTATTATTTTATTTATATAGTGCCAAATCACAACAAAGGTTATCTCATAGCACTTAACAGGTAGAGCAGATCAAGATCATACTCTTGAATTTGTAGAGACCCAACATTCCCCCATGAGCAAGCACTTGGCGACAGCGGCAAGGAAACACTCCCCCTTTTTAATGAAAGAAACCTCGAACAGAACCTGGCTCTAAGTGGGCGGCCATCTGCCTTGACCGGTTGGGACATCATTACGTCATTCTTAGACTTGAAGTTAAGTATCTTCTCTCTCTATTTTGTCTTCCAGCACTTACAGGGGGCTCAGCCTTGGACAGACAGTCTTGGCCAAATGCTGAGCCAAATCGACACAATAGAGAGACACATGAAATACCTGCGCCTCCTTCAACATATAGAAGAACTCAGGTAAGAGGATGAAGAACTGTCTGCACAGCTCCAGGGCTACAACGGTGTTTTGTCTCTACATACTGTAGGTGCTAAAGGGGCTCAGTCTATTACAGAGTTACTGAGATGCCCGACCTCAAAGTGACCTAATTGACGACCTCTGGATGATCAGCCACAGCAAGCTCTCTCTGCTCTCTCACACAACTCCGCTCCAATAACATGGTCTTAAACCTGAGGGACCAGGCAACAGATGTCTTGGGCCTCCTCCAGTCAGAAAAGTCAGTGATGAGCTGGTCAACAGGACTAGACACGTCGTTCACACTGATGGCTTTTGTTGTTACGTCCTCTCTGACCTCTTGGTTCTTAGAATCCACTGAGAGCTCCAACACAGTTCGAGGCCAGTCCTCTTCATGTCTCCAAAGAAATGTGGGACCTTCAAGCCATTTGCTGTTCTTCAGAAAGTCGGAGACCTTCATTCCTTTTGATTCATCATCGGCTGGATTGTCTTTGGAACTGACACGTCTCCACTGTGCAGTTTTAGGTGTTTCCCTGATAGCGGAGTTTCTATTGGCAACAAATGTGCGAAAGCATCTGTCCTCATTGTTAAGGTACTTCAACACTGCAGAATACCGAATTCTCCAGCTTGAAATTCAACGCAGCCCTCGGCATTGGGTCCACTCGGACAGCAAGGACGGCTCGTCAGCTCGAGTCCAGGAACAGTCACAGCCTTCAGTGGTGTCACTCTAGCTTTACCGAGGAGAAAGGAGATTTTCCTGGTTCAGCATTTAGATGTAGGTAGAGTTCTGCATCCTCCTTCACTTGCATTGGCAAAGTGATGTATTTACCTCACTAAAGTCCACTTGATGCATCTGTCCACCTTGAATGCAGCCAGCAAATCTAAGTATGGGCTCTGGAACCAAACTCTTGGAGAGGGGCTGCACTTAAATTTTCATTTTCTTTTGACCAAAGCATTTACTCCCAACATTGGAAACACTTTGGATTGATGTCATCTTCAATGTTACCATTTTCATGTGCAAATCCTTCATTACTTGACACCCACATCTTTTGCATCAGCAAGATACTCATTAAAGAGCATTTTTGCTTTAACACATGTTTCATGTTTTTCCCGTTCATCACATGACAGTAAAACCAACAGTGATTCACAGATGCGTTTCGCTTCTCCACACACACCTCAATCAGGTCCCCCATGTTATTTGCTTTGTTTAATGTAGCTTTCCCTCCATTTTGCCACCTGTCCAATTCATCAGCAAGCGCCTTTGCAGAGAGTTTAACTACCCATGTTTGAGTTCTGTTTCAACACCTCCAGCCTGGTCCCACTGCTGGGTTTACTAGCAGTCCACGCAAGTCTAGTGTCCGCCGCTTCGGCAACCGACGCATTGGGTTTACGCCCCGTTATGTGTGCACACAACCTAAAAGGCCGTTACACGTTGTAGCGCTACACATACCTCTGGCCTTAGTTCGCGTCGAATGATCCGGTGAGCCGATGATCCACAGCCCCCTCTAGCGTCAGCACCGTAGCTCCTCCGTCCTCCGAAACGAAACAGCAACGGCAATCCAAGTACAACCGTAATCCAACCCGACTCCCAGCAGCGCTCCTCGTTCGTTCCAAACGTGCCGACGTTTCCATGCGTTTTCCAACGAAGTTCTTCCTAGTGCTGCATTTTTACTAATTTAAAGGAGCTCAGTCTGAGATGCCCGACCTCGAAGTGACCCAATAGACGCGCCTCTCTTTTTCCCTGACATCTACGTTCGTTGCGCTCGACCCATAATTGGCAGGCCGATCTTCGGTTTCTACCAGAATACGTTTATTGCGTACACCGTGCGTAAAGTAAATTAACTCCAATTGTCAAATCAAAAACCAAAACAGCGTGCCGAGGGTTGATCACCTGATGTCAAAAGTGATCTTCCTACCGATGTACCTGTAGCATCGATACCAACACAGCGACACTGTGACCAATGGACAAAAAGGAAATTACAATTAGATTCAAGTCATTAAGCAACGTATGTATTGATTTTTGAAGCTGTGTAGCGATATATCATAATCACTGATTTAAATATCTATCCATCTGAACTGTGCATTTGTTTTTGCATCCCTGTGCAGTGCTGCGGTCCAGCAGTGTCTGATGACCAGCAGTGTGTGGGACGCCATACGAGCAGTGGACACCATGGCTGCCCTTCATGCTGGACTAAACCAGTCTGAGTGTTCTCATCTTCAGCACTTCCTCAGAGAGACGCTTCACTTTTGGCACAAGATCATCAAAGGCCGCCTGACCAGGTTGGATACAACACTAACCCACTGTCCACCCAAACCTTGACCCAGCAACCCATAAATAATACACTACACTGATCTAAAGCCAAATGGTGAATGGCTCAGCCATCACAGTAACCGTCTGTCTCTGTACTCTCTTAACCCTAATCAGATTCCTATACTCGTCTCTGACCTAAACCTTGTCTCTGACCACCGTGGATATCTATCTGTTGTTTCCTGTTGGCCATCACAGTTAAAGATGGTTTTGCTTTCCTCCTCAGTGACTTTGAGAAAGTCTTGTCCCTTCTTCATTGGCCCATCATCTCTCCTCCTGCTGAGCAATTGACTCCCATTGCCAACGCTCAGGAGATCCACAGCCAACTGGAGCTGCTGGTCACACAGCTGCTGGCCCTGCAGACGTGGTATCCTTCCGTGTTACAGACACATCGATGTTACATCCTGTTAAAACCCAACCCCTCTCAGGCCTGTCAGTCATACCGAGCTGCTGTGACGAGCTTCTGTTATGCAGGACAGTGAAACTCTGAACGTGCTACATGTACATCGTGGTGAAAGGATTCTCAGGAGGACACCTCCAGAAGCATTTCTACCAGTGATGGATAAAGTACCTCAAAGATATACTTGAGTAAAAATACATCTATTTATCATTTTTAGTTAATTTTGTTTCACTCTTAATGTGAATCTATCACATACAGCAACAACTCAATGTGATTAAATTGCCTAAACTAAGAGTTGTTTTGATTTTTCACAACGTCGATGTTCCCCATGCATTAAAACGCTCTTCTTTAACGATGCCTGCCAGTGATGACCTCATATCTCAGAGTCAGGATGCACCATCGGCACCACCCGTTTCCCCATCCCCACCCCTCTGTTTGCCCATCCAGATCATGCTGCTGCCACTCAGCAAGAGGTTCAGATACCACTTTACCGGGAACCGACAGACCAACTCCCTCAGCAAGGTGAGGGTGTTTATATGTCAGCAGCAGCCATTTGTGCTGCGATAAGCCGTTTCCTTGTCACTTTGACAGACAGGAGGCTGTTCACATTGCTCAGGGCAAGGAGCAGACTGCTGACACTAAACCACGACTGAAATATGTCACACAGAAATGCCATTAGTCTTGGATGTTGGTAACTTTTTAGATCCCAAAGTGGCAAATTTTATGTTGGCTTCAAATCTTATCCAGATGTTTCTTCATTGGTCTGTATGCTGTAAAATTCACCAGCAGACAGTCGGTAATGAATTTGGCAGAAGTTTGCAAAATGGATTATCTGACCAGCACCGTGATGCTGAAAACTGAGATATATCAGTGTTACAACTTGGAAATTGCTATCGGAAAGCTGCCAAAGTCATATTTTCAAGTTGAAACTCTGATGCTACACAGATTTATCAGATGTTTAATGGGACGTTTTCGATGTCTGGGAAAAATGGCTCCCATGCAGAGAAATGGCCACATTTGATTTTACTGTCTGTCTTTTATAGAATGTATGTCAAGTATGCTCATCTTTGTCAATGATATATATGATAATATATATGTTAATAATAATATGTATGTTGCTTTATGTATTCTTGTAACACCCTCTGTGTTTTTGTTCCTTAGCCCGAGTGGTACCTCACACAAGTTCTAATGTGGTTTGGGAACAGTTCAGCATTCATGGAGGAGAAGATTCAGCCTATCCTGGACCGAGCTGGGCTCGCCATCAACGCCAGGGTATCCCGTCTGTTTCTTATTATATCAGGACATCTTGTGAACAGTGCTACAGGAAACAAACAAAGGCTTGATGTAAGAGTGAATACAGCACACAGTTGGCGCACTACTGACCCCCTGAATCTGCCTGTAGGTGGAGCTGTGTCGAGGCCTGCTGTCTGTAGTCCAGGAGAAGGTGGCAAGCGATGCTTCCAGGGTGCTGTATGATGATGCTCTCTTCTGCCACCTAGTGGATGAGGTGCTGCAGTTTGAGAAGGAGCTCCGAAGTAACCACTCGTATCCGACAGTGCTGCCCGGCCTGCTCCACCTCCTCCTGGAGGAGACGACCCTTCAGAAGTGGCTCATTGTGGAGAAGAAGAGTAAGTTGGCATCCATCAGTGTAAACTATTTTAAGTTTAACCCACATCTTTGGATTCCATTCAGTCTGATTAACAGATGTGCTCGTAATTAATGTTTTTAGTTAAATTGGCTGCATTTTTCATCGCAAATTTGTTCGCAGTGCTCACAAAAATTACTATTTCTATTTCTAAAAGCAGCACCTGGACTTCAGTCTCACTGCCTGTATAAATGTAATTATAGTTACATAATTTACATTATGTTCCTTAGTTTAGTCCACACAGTTACAACTCTTCAATAGCTGCAAAAAGTGAGTTATCTTGTATTTTTCTCAGTGGCGTTGGTGGTAAATATTTTACGTGGCCAGTTGTTTTGTTGTCAGTTATTTGCACATATCCAACCTTGCTTAGCGCAAGAAGAACCATGCCTGCCCCCTTGTGGACTGTTGGGGTAGCCCTCCGGATCTGTCTGTATAACATCCTGTCTGTATTAATCCCACTATAAAACTCAAAGAAAGAGTGCAGTCCCTTCAGTTAACTTACACACTTCTTCACGGTTTCGAAAAGTGTTTTTTGGGGGGATATGTCTGTGTCCACCCATACTCAGTTCCTGTGCCGTGCTGTGTTCCCACAGTGGCTGTGGAGAAGGTGGATGCCATGCTGTCTGCTGAGGGAGCCTGGAGCTCTCAGTACAAAGACATCAGTGACATGGACGAGCTAAAGGCTCCAGACTGTGCTGAGACTTTCATGACTCTGTTACAGGTCATCACTGGTGAGTCCACTCATTACGGCCACTTCAGATAAGCACATCTTCCTGGTTGTTGCCGTTCATTTTGCCCGAAGCCTCACCTTCTTAGCTCATAAGGTTTTATGGTACTTTGTCCATTTGAAAAACCTCACCGCCATCTTTGTTTTGAAGGTACAGCATGTTTTTGTGGCATTTTGGAAGAATAATTTGTGTTTCTTGTGCACCCGCTGCAGACCGTTACCAGGCTTTGCCTTCTCCGTCTGCTCAGCTGAAGTTTTTGGAACTACAGAGAGAGCTGGTGGACGACTTCCGCATCCGACTGACCCAGGTAATAATTCTGACAAAGTCATTTGCCCGCTGATGAAGAACGAAACACTCAAGTATTGAAGGAGAGAGGTATTGATGAAGACACCCGCGTAGATTAATTAAGAGCCGAGCCAC
>OMNV01014235.1:5578-40588 GCA_900303265.1 Brotula barbata
GGGGGGGCCTCCTTTGCTGGGGCAGGAGCCGCCTCTGTGGGCTTAGGCTCGGGGGAGGTGGCGGGGGCCGCCTCGGCTTTGGCTGCTGGAGCCGCGGGGGCCTCAGTCTTTTTAGCGTCAGCCTCTTCTTTGCTCTCGGGGGCCGCGGCGGGTTTGACCTCTGGCTCCTTGGCGGCGGGGGCCGATTCTTTGGCCGGGGCCGGGGCGGCCGGTTTCTCCTCGGCCTTGGCGGGCTCAGAGCTCTTGGGCCCCTCCGTTTTCGGCTCAGCGTTGGCGGCGGGTTTCTCAGGCTCCTTGGCGGCGGGAGCTGCGTTATTCTCTTCCTCTTTGGCCGCCGCGGTGTCTGCTGCCGGCGCTTCCTTGGCCGCGGCGTCGTTTGCTACTTCCTTGTTTTCGGTGTCAGCCGGGGCCTCATCTTTGTTGTCTTTTGGAGCTTCGCTTTCCTCGGCAGATGCCCCCTCTGCTTTGGCATCCTTATCTTTGGCCTTGTCGTCGTTTATGTTGTAGCCCTTCTTCTTTTTGCTGAGCTTGCCTCCCATTTTTAATCTCTGGCCTCTGGAACACAAGAGGACAAACAGGCACGTTAGCATTTATTCATTAAACCCAAAAATTACACAATAATAAATAAAATCAGCAATTAAGAAACAAATGTGACAAGTTTTTAAATGGGAACAGCTCATTCGTGACTGGGTTCACTTATTAAAACAACGTTTTTCCAGCAGATTAGCAGGAAAAATGCTGCAGACATCACGCTGGAACCTTCCTACCAAAATGAAGAGCCAGGAGTGTTGGTGTTTAACCCACGGCACTTTATTTAGGTCCCACACAGGCACACAGTGAGCAGCTCACGTCTACCAAGGGCCCCTGTTCAAGTCCAGAGCCCGTGTCGTTAATCTGCACCCTCTGAGGGCCTGGACGAAGAGGAAGTAACCCACAAAAACGGCTTCCAATCACATATCACAGTTTACTCCAGCACACGATGCTTCTAAAACACCACAGAGCAACAGTGGGAAGTCCCTGATCCTAAGACGGCTACATTACAAACAAAACAACAACAGCACCAACAAGGCCTATTCATATATCTCCTCATCCTACATTAGGAACTCTTTGAAGTCTCTCACTGCATCTCATTTCTCCACTCACACATCAACATCCTCTAATAACGAATGCAAAAAAAAAAGCTTCCCCAGCAGAAAATGCCCTGAGCACAGAGGAAATGAAAATATGTGTTACTGAGACAAAACTCCTATTAAAAACCCCAAAGCTGCTTAATTAAATTTTCTCCTCAGCCAATTCATTTTAATGCCTTTCACTCATTTAATGCTGCGATGAAGAAGCTGCGATTCTCCAGTGCTCATCACCACGTGGGGCTGAATAACTAACAGACTAAATTCCAGGTTTATCGCATCACATTCCGTCGGATTTTCTTTTCCTTTTACCCAAACTGAAGCTTCACGAGAGTAAATATTTGAGCGGGAACGCAACAAAGCTCTTCACGGCCATTTGTCACGCTCGTTTGTACTAATAAGTCCTCATAACACACGAACCCAACCTCAGAAACATTCGGTTCACCTTCATTTTCATTTAGAGAAAATCAAATTAACACAGCGGCTTGACGGCCGCAGCATCAGGGCAGGACCTGAGCCGGAGGGGGGACCACGCAGAGGGTGATTAGAGAGGAGACAAATCAGCCGGAACCTGCCTGAAACCCAAACCCCTCCCCACGGCCACTTTAGGGACCCCATCTTGTTAGCCGACAGGTCCCTGATTAGGCAACAGACGATTTCATGGATTAATTTGATACAATAAGCTTGTTTATCCATTAAGTCTGGTTAGCCTCTGCAGTCAGGATGTGGAGGGAAGCTGCTCAGTAGGAATGGACGTTTTGTGATATTTTGGAGCAGATTATGTTTGATTTCTATCACGCAGGTATGAAAATAGAGTAGTTGGCTCCCTGTTTATAGATGGGACTCAGGATCATAGTGATAAAATAGATACAAAGGAGGAAAACGTCACTACAGTCAGCTGATGCAGGAGAAAACATACATTGTGAAAGAGATGCTACAGCTGATCAGAGACTTGTTGGTCGCAGCCAATAGAACGCAAAGATGAGTCTGGGTGTCTCTGCGATCGTGCTTTGTAGCGTTGGAACGTTAAAAAAATATTGCAATTTGCTGCTCCTGAAAACGCAAATTTGAAGTAGCACCATATTGCAGTAATGAATCGAGGTGCATTATGAGCAGCAGTGTGAGTCAATCAGACACACACACGCACACACACACACAGAGACCTGCAGATTCCTGGCTCACTGTCAGTTCGAGCTTTTTTCCATTATAATCACCATCTGTCCTCTCGATGGGGGACAGAAGTTCAGCACCACAAATCAGCCTTATTAGCAGGAAGGACTGAGGAGAAGAGCTGTTTTTTTTATTTTATTGAAGACTGTTGATTCTGCTAAAAATAAAGACAAATCTGGCGGGCTCGTCGCAGTAAGCCGGCCTGTTCAGATTTAAAACGCTGCATTCATTCGGGAGACAAATATTCATTATTTTGGACTGTTCGATCAGCTGAGTTGTTTTCAGATGGAAGACTGGAACGGAGACCCAACTGGACTGTCTTTAAAGAGTCACCTGACTTCAAAAACCATGACACTGATTTTCCTGTGATTCATTGACTCCACTATCAGACTGACTCTGACCGGGCACCTCCCATAGACGTTTGTCTTATTGGAACCTCTTGAAAAATGATTGAAAAATCCTCAAAACAAACAAAAACAAACAACTTCAGTCTTCAATGGCTGTCACTGCCAAAGGAAAATATGAAAGGTGTCAAAATAAAGAAGGTCAAAATGTTGCTGAAACAACGGAAAAACTTCAGTTTCAAGCTAAAATGGATGCATTTCTGCCAAAAAGTTCGATTTTGACGTTGCTCGTTGACAAAGTCAGCATTATATCTCTCCTGTGTCATCTCCAAATGGATGAGATTTTATGCTTCCAGTGAAAGACAAACTTCAGGAGACCACCTACTGGATACTCACAAATTCAGCTTGAGGTGAATCCACTCAAAATGCTAATCACCCCGACGCCACTGACTGAATCACTCCACTCGCCATGCAAATAGTCCCCGAACGTCCACAGCCGGTGTCTGTCAGGGCCACCGTCCCTGCCGCAGCTTTATACCGCTGACAATGGAGACTCTCCGCTACATCACATCATTTGACTGCCGGCTTGTGCTGCCAGTACAAAGCCTCACAATCATCTGAGAGGACAATGGCTCCTTTTCAACCGAAGGCACGCTTTCACTGTGCCGCTCGTGTGGTTTCTCCTGTTTGAAGAGCCGGGGCAGGGTCAAGACAACCTGGAGAAAATATTCCAACTCAGACACAAAAGACTTACTTCATAACCTGCAAGGAGCACTTAGACGGGCACAAAAGGAGGCCCATTTGGCAGTTAAGAAGTCGCTGCGTCGTTTTATGAGGACAACAGTGACAGTGATGGATGTAAAACGCAAGCGAGGAAGACGTTTAGCTGACACATTTATCCAGAGTGATGCAGAACGAGGCCAACGGCTGCACAAATTCCTTGATCGGGAGCATTAAGAGGCAAAAGGAGACAACAGCAGTCGACTATTCTCCAGCGTGGCTCCACTCGTCTCCGTTCATCGCTTTATCTCACAATCGAGCCCTCAGAATCTCCGTTCCTCCCATTTATCGAAATGGTAGAAAAGTGGCGATCGATGTCACAACCAGAAAACCAAAAATGCTCTTAAATCCTCTTATATTTGTATTAATGTACTAATGAAGAGCTGCAGCTGTTGATGAACGTTATGGTTTAATTCACTGAACGTACTCGCCGAAATTAAATAATTCCACTGCAGCGACTCCAACATTCCACCCTCGCGAATGAACTCACGCGCGTAGAATTTTAACCTTTCCTGCATTAATGAGACATTTCAAACGACCGTGGATCAAAAAATGCCAGACTGGTTGCACACTTCCTGTTTGCAAATGGACCTGGAACTCATCTTCGCACTCTAAAACCCCAAGAACAGCGTGAATCTTCCTTAAGTCCATTAAGTATTTTCCTGTGATAGCACATACGAAGATTAACAGCACCTGCACTTTTTCCTCCTGTTTTTTTTTTATCCCTTTGTTCAGCAGTTGCTTCCCTTAGCCACAAAGCCGTAAACTGCTGAGTTAGCAAAAGCCCACGACTGATCAGCGTTCTAGGAGGAAGCCCTCAGTATTCTTTTAATCCATCACCACTTTGCGTCTGCCTGTGCCTCCTTTTTTTCTTCTCATTTCTTCTCAAACGCTCACCATCTCCCTCGGGTCATCTGTCACGCCCACGCGCCTCCTTGCGCTTTATTCCCATCATGCAGCTCACCTCCCACTTTCAGCTCCATCATACCTTTGCGTTATCATCGTGGTTTGGCCTGACCGTCTTCGTACCTGTAGTCGTTTTCTGTGCAATTCTAATCGCTAAATCGCCTCTCGGCCCGTCCGTGGATATCTTTGGCACTCCCAGATTAAACAGCTCCTCCTGGGATTATTTTCATCTTTATCATCTGCTTCAGCCCGTTCAGATAACCTCACTCACTTTCCAATGCTTTCTGCTGGATTTGATTTATCTTACTGCACAAACAAATGTGAAGAAAATGCTCCATTTGCTCCCACGTTGCTGCTTACACGATTGGTTTACACACACACACGCATGTTGCCGTAAACGAGGTTTCCTGCACCTGGAGCACCTGAGACCCATCAGATATTATTTTTTAAACCTGCTGGGCCTTCGAGAGGCACGAAGGAAACTCAGCTCAGGCGGCAGGCAGCATCTAGATAACAACGCTACGTTACGAGCCACACGTGCCCACAGAGCGAGGACACACACCGGGCTTTTATTTGTACATACGTGACATAACCTGGGCCGCTCCGCTACACCAAACGACACAGGAACGACTCGGAGCTTTTCCTAACTAACCTGTCAGCAGGCTTCCAGCAGGCAGCACGGCCGTCCTCTGATAGCAGCGTTCGTAGATTCCTGCCTGATTGCTAAATAATCTGCAGCCGCGGCAGAGGGACACACCTGAGTCCAATCACCACCACGACCGCAGCACCGTGTGGCACAATGAGACACCCAGAAACCACCTCGGTGCTGCGGTAAACGCATAATCTTATATCAGCCATCATCTTTTTAATGTATGATCAAATTTCATTTTAATGTGTGGGAGGCACTGACAGCATCAGAGTGTGGAGATCCAAGGCCGTCTCTTTCTCTCTCTCTCTCTCTCTTTCTCTGGACAGATGGAGGTCTCTGGGAGGTCCTGGTGTCTCAGTAATTCCTGGCCTTACAGCAAAGATGAGCCCGGCAGATTGTGTGTACTGTCCGTTCGCGGTGACACATTAAAGGTTAAGCTGTAACCGCCTGACACCCTGGCTGAGTTTTTACTGTCGCTCAGAGTCAAATGAACAGTAAACAGCACAAACTGCAGAAACGGCCGAGTTTATTTATGAACGCAAAGGAGGAGATAAAAGCTCATCTTCTCTCTATTAAACACACCAAAAGCTGTTAATCCCTGTGTTTCTGTTGGATTTAGAAGAGATTCATCTCGTCCCTCCGACGAAAAGCGTCGATATGAGTCGAAATATTGTGGCCTGGCGTGAACCAGCTGCCCTGAGTGAGTGAAACGGAATAATAATTCATAAGACAGAGCAGCACTCGGCACCTCCTCCCTCCGCCATCAAGCTGATTTAAGACGAATATGCTTTACGCAATAAAGTGTGCGCGGAGCTCCACGCGGGCCGAGTGTGGAAAACTGGAGCAGAAAATTTGGCCCAACCCTCCACGCTGGCTCTCTACTGAGATGGACAGAATAGGGGAAAGCGAGGCATGCTGGGAATGGGATGTCACAGTCAGTGGAGGCTGATTTCAGCCTTTCATGTAACCGATGTGACAGAGCCGAGTTCATAACAAAGGTTTTTATAGTGGGATTCCCATATTATATTTATGACTTTACTGTGACGGCATCAATGGATCAATCTGAATTATGAGCAAGTTTTCAATGTGTTGAAATAAAAGATTTATCAATTTTTTATACTCCATTATCACGATGGGGTGGTGGAGCCTGCAGGAATAATAAATGAAGACAAGAGGAGGAAGAGCACAATCCACACAGGAAAATCCAAGCTGGGATTCGAACCCACATCTATCTGCTGGTTTGAAGCCCTTTAAACATAACTAACTAACGTGTGCCATCACAGGTGTCACGCGTTAATGAGCTTCATGTATGTCCGTGTTTTATTGTGGTTTTTCATAACAATTTACCCTCCAAAACAAGTTCATGTACACCAAATGTGCTGAACATAGTCGGCTTATTAACACATTGGCAGATGTTCATTAAGTTGCTGACAGATGTTCCTAGTACTGTAACGGTATAGACTTTGAAGCAGCTTTTACCAGCTGACCAATCAGAGGACGAAGAGCAGAGGTCTGGACCGTCCCTGATGAGAGGCTGATGACATAAGAACTCGACTTCATGTCCCGAGGACACAGCTGTGAAGTCGGTTTTGTTTTGATTTGACATGATGGAATCGTCCTCGTTGTTCCACAAAAATAATCACGTTTCAATTTGTTTGAAGCATCAATAGCAACAAAAGCAGATTTAAGTCACATTGTTGCCAAATTAAAGTCGGGTTCAGGCCAAAAAAGGGGACAAAATGGTCCTGTGATAAGAAAAAATGGACAGCAGAGGATTATGATGTGCATGACGAGCACAGATAAAAATGCAATTATCCATATCTAACGTTTGTTTGCATATTGAATAACTTGTTTAGCATTTAGTGAACAAACTGCAGTCAACACAGCACTATAGAGCAGCGTAATTAACCAGAGTACACACATAATCCAGTGCTTCAGTGCTTATTTTGGCACCCGACCGCTCAACACACACACACACACACACACACACACTCACACACAAACACACGCTAACAAATTACAAAACATAAATGCTGAATAAACACAGATATAGGCATCAATGCCCACACGCAGACACACACAAGCACTCCATGTACCTTCATATACACAATCTAACATGAGCGTGAATAAACACACACGCGCACACACACGCACACACGCACAGAGAAAGTCATTCACTGGTGTTTAGAGGATCAATTGTCAAATTGACACAGCTTGGGGAAGCTCTTTAGCTGGAAGCAGCTATTGATCAGCTTAGTCCCAGCAGAAAGAAGTGCCTGTGTGTTCAGCTGCTGCTTACCAGTCAAAGGACGCACTCAGCAAAGATGAAAGCAGGCGAGGGCGCGTTAGGAGTGTTTTTATCCACACAAAAACCCAAAGACATTTATTACCCAATACAGAATCCTTCTGAACGCTTTGTTGCCGCAGAGAGAGTGAATGGGGTGCAACAAAACGATGAGCGGAGAGAAACAGATTAGAGGCAGATCTCCACGGATTCACTGGCATTTCGCTCTGGAATCCTCAGACGCTCACGGGAACACAAATCTGAAAGGAAAGAAATCAAAACAATTTGTGTTCTCCGGGGCTAATTGATGCTTTTGTCGGTGACGCATTGAAGATCCTGCGTGAGGATATCGGGAACGTTACAGGAGGTTACAGGAGGTCCAAACGTTCGGGAAGAGGCATGCACGTGATGCCCAGAGTTATGTCAGAGTTATGTGGTGTGTCATGTAAGGGGTTGACGAGTGGAATCCACCGTATTGTATCCAACATAAAGTCTTTGCCTCTCGAGAGATTACATTGTTTGTTATCTCAACCTTGAAGCACAGAGGAGAGTTTTACACTCAAACGATACATCCTGCCTGACATGTTACTCTGTTAAAATAAAGTCTGTCCAACTCTGCGGCTGATGTGACTGATTGTATGTGTCAGATCGGTGGACTCAGCTGCACAAAATAGACAGAGGGAGGACGGGGAGGAAGACCGGAGCTCCCGAGTCAAGCCACGGGCGCGTTTGATTTAGGCTCCAACCGGTGCAAACAGCAGACTGGGGCAGAATGTTTCATCTGAATCTATTTTTTACCCACTCAAAACGATACAATACGTCCTGTATGTATAAATATTCTCAATTCTTTAGGGGCTAATTAATAAAATACACATTCTAACTTAATTTCACCAATAAACTAACACACTGGTAACTTTTAAACACTTTTAAAATGTTGACATCTTAAATTAGTGGCTGGATAGATGAATGCCAACATGTCCTCCTCGGGAGACTCCTCAGCTGATTACGAGACGGAGAGCTCCGGCCCAGGATCCACAGGGGCCGAGCTCCGGAGAGCTGTGTGATGGGGCATGAAGCTACTCGCCCAGCCGGTCCCTGTCCGCCTGATGCAAATTTAATTAAGTCTGATAACTGTTGCAACCTGTGGCTGTTGCTGGAATTGATGGAGTGTTGTACAGTTTAACAGGAACCATGGGAGACCGTTCCCACATGTCATCGCTGCAAAACACGCGCCGCTACAAGCTAGCAAAATACTCAGACATCCTGTGCAAAATTTGATTCATTATGTTCCACGTTCAGCCTTTTTACGTCACTAATTCAAGGAAAAAGTACATGAATCAGCCCATTTAGCACACACACACACACACACACACACATACATATCACCCCATTGTTTTTCTATTGCATACCTGAGCATCGACTGAGCTAAACAAGCCTTTAAAGATTTTACAGTTAAGAATGTGAAGGTCGTCAATATTTCCTCGACGTTCGCGGGCTGACACCTTTATTGAGTTCTCGGTGAGTAGATGACGGTGAAAACTGCAAATGACCGACGTTTGAACCTTAAACAAGTCACCGGCGCTCTCCCGGCGGGCGAGCGACGGTGACTCACAGAGCCGGAGCGGCCCGCACGCCGAGCGCTGCGAACAGACGTCCGGTTTCACCTTTGCTCCCTGAAGCTGGCTGGCATGCAGAAAGGATGTTAACCCCCACGCGGCCTACAGGACAGAAGCTAGCGTACATTTCATTACACAGGAAACACATTCCAAACCAAATGCAACTCATCACAGATGCTACAAACAACTTTCAATCAACTTCCAACTGCAGAATTTTTACTCGTGTCCTCCCTCCTCATCCTAAAAATCCCTCTGAAATATTTTGCCGTGAATGTGAAAGTTGGGCAACAATTTCAGCAAGCCAACCTCATCATATTTAACATAGGAATTACTTGTTATCTCGAGGTCAGAAAAGTTGTTTTCTCATGATAACTCGTTAATTTATCATGAGAAAACAACATTTCAGATCTCCAGATAATGAGATGGTTGTGGAGAACTCAAAAATTGTGTCTGTCAATTGATCACAACTGATTTCTGCCTCAAAGATCACTAAGTCCAGTTGTCAAGATGCCATCAACGCTGGAATGGCGAGGAAACGACCCTCTATTTTTCCGTTATTTACTCTAACGTGTAGTATTAGTAGTTAATCCTGAAATTGATGTGAAAACACCAAGATACACAAAATATATGATGAGAGATTTTACACCCGACCCCATATGTTGTTATATTATTAAATTAGTTATTAAAGTGGTACTTTATCTTATATCACAGTACTTTTTCCACTACATGTATCCGCCACTCAAATCCCAGACTGTGACCTGTGGAAATCGTGCCGCCCAGCATGTTAAAGTGTAAAATGTTGCAGTTTTCCTCATCAGCTGTCAGACTCGTAACATCCTCCTGCATATCTGCAACAGAGAGACGTTTTGTGTTCGTGCGGTTGATCAGCGGAGGAGCTGCTTCAAATCGTCCTCCGTCTCCCTGCTGCTCCTCGGGACTGCAGGAGCTCAGATCAACAGAGGAAGATGTCCATCTGGTCTGTGACGCATGAAATGGAGCAAATAAAGCAAAACCTGAGCTGAAATGGAGCGCGTAGCTAATAGCTGATGATAGCCATAATACACACACACACACACACGCGGTTCCTTGTAATCATCGTTTGTTGTCATTAATTAAACTTGTTAATGTAACATGCCACATTCCTTGTTCTCCTGTGTTGTCATTCGCAGTGAATTAATGTTACACACTCTTTGTTACACCGTCTCTTTGTGTACATACCGGGGCTGTTGTCTGGTAAAAAGAAAAAATAAATAATAAAACACGTCCACGCAAACGGCAGACATCGGCACGTGTGCCAAAACAAAAGTTTCGCCCGCAAATTTGGGGGAAATTTAGGGGAAATTCTGGCTTTCATAGTTTTCATAGTTGTGGCCTCCATTTCCCATCGACCGTTCGAGTAACATGAGCGGTCTGGCAATCACAGGCCCACTTTACCCAGTTTATCTAAACCACTAATTAGAGAGTAAAAATGAAAGTGATCAATCAAAGAATATCTATTATAATCATCTATTGCTTATATAATGGAGACATATGAAGGAAATAACCATGGGAACATGTAACTCTGCCATATAGGCAGGCATAGGGAGCACAGTTTCAGTTTCATTTCTCATAGAAACATTGTTGGACATGAAGCGCTTCCTAATTTTCACACCTGGATCGATGCGAGCAGAGTTTTATAATTTAGAAAGAGGGTTTCCACCTGGATGTAGCTTAATGTGGCCCTTTGGGGATTTATCAACAACCTGCTCGTCTCCGATTTTGTGTTGACGGCAGCAAAATATGATCGTCGCTGACTGTGAAATACGATCATAAAATGTAGAAATGATGGATAAAATTGTGAAAATAAGAAATGGCAGAACTTCCCTTTATTTGAAGGGTACCATGGTGTCTGTGTGTGTGTGTGTGTGTGTGTGAACGGAAGTGATTACACACTATCAGAGAATTTCCAGTGAGTTTTCAGTGTCTGTTGTTTCAGCAGAAGGCCACAGTGACGCATTTGCTCACACACACACACACACGCACACACACGTACCACACACACACACTCGCACATTCTGTTTATTAATGAGTGATGTGGACAGTGTGTGTGTGTGTGTGTGTGAGAAATATGTGGCCTCTACTCGGCTCAGAGTTCAGCTCTCTGCTAACATATACAACCATCCTTCAGCTTCAAGGTTACCATAAAGAAAACAAGAAGGGGCCCGGCAGCACAAAACGTAAACTCAACCAAACATTCACTTTTAAAGAGACAGAGCGGCGACGAACGTTCGAGGGGCGGAACGCAGTTTGGGTTTCATTTCCACTCAGTATGAGGAAGGACCGAGGCGTTGTGTTAAGTGTGAATAAAACCAAACCAGACAGTCTCACAGGTCTCATGGGTCCTGGAAAACCTGAAATATTATGGAAGAGTTTTCCAGTGTGTGAGATTAAGGTACACAAAAGAACACCATGTCAGGATTACTGATTCTGATGAATTATGACAAAAATTTGAGGTCATATCTGTGGCTGTCTGTCTCATCGTTCGTCCGTTTTGGTGATGACATATTTAGACAGTGACTCATGGCACACTGTGGTTTGCTGTGCATGCAGCGAAAGACACGTACCCGGCCTGACAAAAGGAGAACTGGAGTCCGGCAAGAGTCAAAGTAAATCATTTTTAGCATTCCTGCTTCACCACCGTGCATAGAACACAAGACGGAAACGGTGGAGACGCAGGCTGAAGCCACCTCCTCCTCCACCACATGTCCCGTCTCCTCCATCCTCACTTATTGACACTTTGGGTCCTAAGATTCCCCCCCCCGCCCCTCCTCTGAAAGCCTCATCGGTTAGGACAGCACGAGGCTTTGGGCGCTGTCAGGATTCATAACTCGACTGTGGGAAGAATATTTCTGCAGGGTGGGAGTCTGTTGGACACATGAATGGGACAAAACTTCACGATCTCCATGAGAAGAAAATATTACACAACGCTAATCTGAATTATAAGTGGAGATGTCGTAATCCTGCCTGGGAACATGATGGCTTTGTACTAAGATGAGTGAACAGTTTTGGACACTTACATTTGTAGCTGTCCTGCTACCTCCAGGCCAAATCCGATCACATTTGCAGGATCACTCTGAAAAGTGATTAATATGTAAGAGTGGAGTCTGATTCTCGGATGTAAAAGAAAAAAGGCAGAATTCCAGAAGTGTCTCTGCTGGAGACAGATGATAGATCTGATCACAATGCAGGCAGATAAGAAAATTAATTTTGATGCAAAGAGTGAATGAATGTGCTGACACCAGATGTCATTATCCAAATAATGCGTCTAACTTTCCACCAAACTTAATTAAAAGTTGTTGTTTTTCGAGAAGCGCTGCTAATTAACAGCCAAACAAAGTAAAGACATGAGCCGGCTGGCAGAAGTAATAAATAACTGAGTCAAACTCAAGGACTTTGGTTCGGGCAGATGCTACTTTTCCTCCTTCATCAGTTTGAGCCCTGGGTCAGATCGTACGAGGTGTTTGTTTTGAACCGCCCGAGGTACCAGATGGGTGGTGTTTACCGCCACGGTGCAGCTCAGACAGCGTGAGGTGAGCTGTCAATCACCAAAATAAGCATCGACTGTCAAAGGCGGTCCTCCGATGATGCGATACATGGATCGGGCCCCGTTGCTGCTCCTGCAGGGTTGAATCCTTTATTGCACAACAAAGCAGAACAAAGCCTGCGGTTGTTTGAGTGTAAACCACTGAGGGACATATGGACCTAACGACGGCCTCCGACCGTGTTTCATTTAAACGATCGGCTGTCAGATAATAACGACGCACGCAAACAGATGCGGAGCAGCTTGGTTACACGGAGAGGGCCCTTTATGGCATCTTAAACATGTCTTTTCAGGTAGAGGGGCAGATAAGGCGGAGACACAGGGGACGGCCCGTAAATCAGCTGATTTAACCGTGTGACAGCTTTACCAATGGTGACAATGACAACGACGACGGAAACAAACAAACAAGGGTCAGAGCCATCGGGAGAGAACAGCGACTGAGATGAAAACTAGACAGAGGGATGAGCCAGTCATGACAACAGCAAAGAGCATCTTCACATCTCCATCAGTGCGGATGAAGGATCGTCTGCAGCGTTCGGAGTGGGGACTCCTGATCCGTACTCTCTGTCCTAACACTGAATCCTCCTTCTCCGTCACCTGGTAAATGTCAGACTCAGGATTCTGCAAATCTGGACCACTTTCTGCACGGAAGGCTTTTAGTTGATGGAACGTCAGAATCAGGACGCTCTGTGAAAGGGTCAAAGCCTTAAAACTAATACGTCTGTGAGGGAGTCAAGCACACGAGATGAAAAACAACAGCGGCTACGTTTTGTCTTCTTCGTTCACTTCATTCACTTCCTCAACAACTGCTATTAAAAAAGCAAAGCGTTGCTTCATTTCGCAGAAGTTCGTTCTCATTACCGAGCCCAAAGTTTAAACACATACGTCAAACTAATTATAGTGGGAAATTCCCCAAAAATCTGTTTGTTGTTTTCTTTTAATTTATGTGTTGCAACACATCCAGACGGGGAAAAACGCTTACATATACAATTTACATTTACAATAAAGGCAAACGTAGGGAAAATGTGCATTATGGCCATCTTTATATACCTTTATTTACTTTACACAGTCTGCTGTTTATAGTCTAGTACTGCTATTTTACTTAAGTAAATTGTACAACTGGAATTTTGCCATTTTCCATTTCATTTATCCGGTGGCTGCAGTTACTTTTTGTACACAGCTTTGACTTTAAAAGTTTTATGATCTTGTAAAACTCAGCTCGTGTCATATTTCATGAAATATCACTCGGATCACTTCCTCTCCCTCTTCCTCTACTCTGAACTTTTCACTGTTAACAACAAAATGTAAAGGATTGGCGCACTTCTTCATCACTAACCTCAAACTTGCCTTTAACCTACGAGTTACGGCTGGAATGATAAACTTCATTACAAAAAAAATGTTAATAATAAGCTGAGTAAAGACCAAGAGCAACAATATTTAATCTGCACCTAATTCAAAATCATAGCGACATGACTTGGAATATACAGTTGTGTTTGTGGATATTGGCTCCCGGCTTCATTCCTCGCTCCCATATGAACTCGAACCTCTGCACAGATGAGATTTAATGTGAAGAAAAATCCTCTGAGCCACCGGCTCAGTTTGCTCGCTTCCCTCGTTGTTGGGTTTATTTGATTTCCAGCATTTATCCTGGACACAGGCCAGCAGATCTCCATAAATCTTGTATTTATTTCCTGTCCGGGTTGTCCTGAACCCAGTGAACTCTGATACAACAACATGGTCTGATGAAAAGTGGAAGGATGAGAAATCTGACTATGAACCTAAAATACCTCTGATTGTGTTGAATGAGTGAAAAGATGAAAAAAATGATAGTAAAACAAACTTAAAAACAGAATCAGAACACACAAACTAAAAAAAAATGGTAATGTCAACTTGAGATTGCTTGTTTGAGATGTTGTGGTTGGTTCTGCTTGGCGTAATCAATGACAAGATAAATGCTCATCTCATCTGGATGCAAGAGCGGTTACAACTGACGGCAGCTACAAAGAGCCAACGTACAGCTGCAGCTCATGAAAAGCACCAACGCTTTATTTACTGCTTAATGAGAGTGGACCATATGAGCGTGTTCCCAAATGGTTTCTCCCAAAATAGCACCGAAGTCCTCAGAGGATTCACACATCCTCCGGGGAATCATGGATCCCTGAGCCAGCAAACATGAACATTATTTGCTGCTCATAATAATGAGGACAAACCTGAACAACGAGACGTCATCCAAACTTAGATGGATGAAACAAGCGTGGATGAGATTATGTATTATAAGCAGTAATAGGTCCAGAGAGCCACATTTATATTCTGTGCTTTAAACGCAAAGGCAAGCAATTCTGTAAAGTTGACAGCTGGAAAATAAAAAGCTGCAACGTTCCACATCGCCGACTGCTGAAACTGAAATGTGGAAGAGGACCGTAATGGAACGGCAAATAAAACAGCATTTTATGAGTCCTGTCACACACATGCAGACGTTTATGCTAAAAAGGGCTCAAACTGATCCTCTTCTGGTTTGCAAATACCGCAGCATAGTTATAAATTAAGTGGAAAACATTTTCACAATGATCCCAAAATTCTGTAACGAGCGAGTGTGCTGGTGGGTTAAATGATACGCTTTTACCGGGACAAATGCCATAGTCTGTGTCCCTTTCTGGGTTTTCACACACACACATACACACAGACACACGGTGCAGACAAATAGATGCGACACCGACAGCCAGACACCGAGCGATGACATTTGTTCTGGTTGGTCGCTCCGGCTGTCGGAGTGTCAAAGACTGTGAATAATTTCTGCTGTTTCACTGCAGTCGGAGGTAAATGGACAGGAGAGGAAGTGCTTCTGTATTCAGATAACAGCTTCCTATACACACATCACTGTCATTTACAGGCACATCAAACCGAAACGTACAAGATCCAAATGAATAATACAACGACTGCAGAAAGATCAACGGCTCGGTCGGGTTTGCCACAAATTTGCAGACACGTCTTGCGTGTCTGGATGAAAAGCAAACAACCGTGGCCGTGCCAGGCAGGCTGCACGGGGGCTTAAAGACGTTCACATCTGGTGCATCTCTTACACTGCAGCTTTACTGCTCCAGCTCGAGCTCTTCATCATTCACCTGCTGGGACGTGATCCGACCCTTCAAACAGTGGAGCTACAGACAGCGATTGTTATTATCATACTAGATTTTATAATGAATCTGAGGGATTTTTGTCTTTTGCAGTGCATGAAATGGAAGTCACAGATTTATTTTGTCATTTGTTAGAGGTTAATGTTTCAAATGGGTCACCAAAGAGATCTAAGGAAGCTTTTACAAGGCTCAGAGTCCTCCGTAAACCCCCTGCGGTGCCTGAAAACAGACCGTTTGAGGTACTGTCTCTTTAAATCCTGCTCTGTTCTGATTGGCTGGCTGCATCAGGCCTGAACTGGCAGGGATGATAGATAAAAACTTGTTAGTGAATCTCATACCTGATCAGTGTGTATAACCAAGTGTGTAAGCCGGTAAACTCATCTGTCATTATTTCTTCCTCTTTACCATTTTTCATCTAGCCCCATTTTTTTTGTTTTTGTTTTTTTTAATGTTATTTAATTTTCAGCATTCTTTGCATTTTATCACGGCCGACCAGTCACATTGCTTCGGCCCACAACTCTAGTGGGTCCACAATGTCATTCCATTCACTCCATGATTTGGTTAGAGGACACAGTAAGGCCAAGAATCTGGAATTTCCACAGACATTAACGATGGGACGAACGCAAACTAATAATAATATGATAATAATATGACTGTTATACCTCTTGCTGATTGGCTGGCAGGTCCTAACTAAAGACATGTGTTAGTACACCTTATTTAGAGTTCAAAGCAAACACACACACGATGACAAGATAAGCTGACGATGATGATTTAGATGCAGCTGCACCTGCTGCCTGTACCAGTTGAATTTGTGTTGCGGTTCTATTCCTCCTCCGTTATTTCCACATATAAAAACACCCGGTCAAGTTTTAAAATGACAAAATAATGTGAATAAAATCAAGAATTCAATCACAAACATATAAAATAAACCCACAAGCTCCACACACACCAAAACCAGGATGAAGAGCAACACGTGTGTCAAAAACCACAACAAAACCTCAAACTCAACCGTTTCCTCTTTAATGCACCGGAGGGTTTATGTCAAACGCCGTTACCTAGCAACAGATAAACAAGTGAATAATAAAATATGCAGAGTGCAATAATTGAAACTCTGAATTACTCACCGGCTTCTCCTCCTTTGAGCACGGCTCTCCACACTGCCAGCTAACTAAATGTTTTCAGTCTGGCAGCCCGCTCCTCCATCTATTAAATCATGCAGCACGGCAGTCCACTCAGCCCGTCAAAAGGAGCTCTGAATCCTCTCAATTAGGCGAGCAGCAAAGCGGGACCCAAACAGCCCGTGTTTTCATACCGCTGAATCCGCCACGGCAATTTATCTACACAACCAATTTATTAATACGGGCTCCTCATTTCAAAAAGACACCAAACACGCGAGCTGGAGAGCTCAGTCGCTCGCTGCCTGTTCACCCAAAACATTACGCAGCAGCTTTCAAACCCTCAAATTTTCCTTTTTTCTTATAAAATAATGAGGATCCACCCTGGTAAGTGTGTATTCAGGCAAGGGTGGATTTAAAGTGACAACTGTGATGGGGCCGTTATTTTTGGGGGCGATAAAGGAATTAGTTATTTTAAAAGACGTGGGAGACGGAGAGATGTCTTTTCTCTAAAAATTATAACGTGTCGAATATGGAAATATAGAAATGTCGCTTCATAATGAATGAACAATGGCTGCGACTATGATGCATCCTTTCCAATAAAATATCCTTTCCAATAAAATTTTGATGTCGGTTTTGCCTGTATGCTAAGAATGATGCTGAGAAATAAAATGCTAATATATGTAAGTAAACACACACACACACACACACACAGTGATACAGCCTAAAAGTCACTAAGAGGTTTTGTTTATTTGCATTTGCACTAAACCGCCTTAATTTTTTTTCTGTTTTTTTTTTTTTACTGTATAGATTATTCTGATGTTATGTCAGATTATGTTCAATCTCTAAAAAACACCTGATTTATCTGCTGGTAAGCACAGACAGCATCCATCAATCATGTTTGCTCGCTCATAAACATCCTGTTTTAGCATTTGGATTGAAATTTTGCTCTTTTCTGCTCATAAATCTAAAATTATGAAGTTTGATGGTCTGAAATCTGAGTGGACTTGGTGATTTTCTCAGATTTTGATCTAATTATTGTAACATTTGGATGCTGTGCTGAAAACGGTCTCTCGTAATCGCCAATCTCTGCATACGTATTCATGCATGCTGCATATAAACTCCATGACACAGCCAGAACGTGGGCGAGCTCTCTCTCTCTCTCTCCAAACCTCTTCACGTCCAGTCCGATTTATTTGTAAATCTCTCAGAATGAAGGAGGAGAAGGAGGAGGAGGGGGAGGAGGTGAAATCCGGGGGCCGCGTGGGTAATATGTGTACACGCAAATCCAATCCAAACAGTGAGGCGCGGTGTGTGGAAGCGGCCTCGGTCATTTGTACGGAGCCCTTAATGGATCGGGTCCATCATCCTAACTAAGCGCCGCGTTTTGCTATTGTGTGTAATAGAGCAGCGACGAGGGCAGCGGGGTTTGCAGCTGTGGTTTGTCAGGGGAATATGAATGCCTGCACGCGTTCATCTCCATAAAACATTCATTTTAAAGCCACCTCCATCCCCTCCTCGGCCCCTCCTCTCGCTCTGTGAGCCGGCGGCGCGTTAACCGGCGCGTTTGTTTTTCGTTCCAGTATATTTGAACGGCGATTTGAAGGTTTGCTCTCCTTTTCGTCCTGTCACCCGTTGATGGATGATGTCATTCGGTGGTTTACGTTGAGGGGTGGATCTCGGATCATCATTTTGGAGGCTCTACACCGACTTAGATGAGTTGGAGAACGAGTGGAGCGGAGGCAAGGAGCAATACTTGAACAGGTTACACGAAAAAAAAAGCGCCTGCCTTTCACTCCCATCAGCGCACACGGCAGCCATTTTGAGCAGGACGACACGCTGTCCATGTAAGATAAGACGCAATAAAGTGCACATCATAAACCGCAGACCAAAATGGACCCTGAGCGGAGCTGGAGATGTGAGGGGCGTTTGTATTCGTCCCCCTCCGACGTTTCAAAGAAGCTGTTCCCAAACTGTTGTGACAGCCGGCTCCGTCTCCCACTCCATCACCGTCTCCTCCCAATCTCTCCCCCCCAGCACACACGCGGTCGATAAAGACAGCAGGCAGACTTCCACTGCTGCCGTGTAGTCTGCTGGTGTGCTTTTAAGAGGATCTTCATCTTGTCTCTATCTGTCCTCCTGACCTGTGCTGAATCTTAACGAGCAGCGAGAACGTTGAACTCCCAGAGAGCTCTGAGGGCGGAAGAATCCACTCAGATCACACAGCAGAACTCTGTCGTTTGTAGGAATTCATTTTTGTATTTTGGATCGATTTGGGCTCTTTACATAATCCGATCATTGAGACTTGAACCTTTTGACTCTCCAAGCCTTCACACCTTTCATATCCAACATTAAAATGCTTAAAATTATAGAAATATGAACGTTTTTATAGTCACATCGACACGAGTTAAATATTAAATCTGCAAAAGTAACGAGCACCAACGTTAAAAAGAGCTCCAATACTAATTAATCTGGCATTGAGTTAAGCAGGAAGCACATTACAACTCGTTCGGGGACTCAGACCCCGGCGTTGAGTATTTCTGAAGCGACTCGTGTACTTGTGTCAGCCCTGACGAGTGACTTGGGATTTGACTGGCAGGGCCTTCTGACTTTGCTCCATCTCAGATTCAGGCTGCACAGATGAAATGAAAGGGGACAAATTTCCATATTAGATTCTCCACATTTTCCCATATTTAAATCAGCAAATTCAATTCCACCCGAGCTGATTTAAACCGTCTTCCTGTTAATAAACCGCGTGAAGCCGAGCGCTCGTAAACATCTTGGACGCTGACACGTTGTTGTGCCTCACCTTGACCAAAGTCATCCATAGGTTATTGAAGACTGATTTGAATAAGGCCGCCCGTGTGTGTGTGTGTGTGTGTTTGTCTCGGTCCCGTGAGGTAATAAAACCGAGTCTTTGTGTTCTCAGCTGTGTTTGCGCGTTACACCACAATACATCTGTCGCCTTTTAATTCCAATATTTCCTGCATGTGTTGTTCTAATCAAACATGTAAAACAAAAGACGAGCGTGCCTCCATAAAATGAACAGCTGTTCAGAGGCACGAGCAGCAGCGCCGCTGTCTGTCAGTCTGTCTGTCTGTCTGTCTGTCTGTCTGTCAGCCTCAAATGGCAGCAGGCAGCAACGTAGGGAATTTATCAACGTTTTGCCTATTTATTGAAAGCTGACAGAAATATCAATCTTGGTATTCGTATCCTATGAGGGCCAGATCCAGATGTTGATCCCAGTCTGTCACATTCCTGGCATCGCTGTAGACCAATAAGGCTCCAAACCTGGACCGATGATAAATGTGTATCTTAGAGACTTCAACAGGAGGACACCAGAGTTCAATTTGACGTATATAGTTATTGATATAGATCCAGAAGATAACGGGAAAGATCTCTGATTTCAAGCTAATGATAGCAATACTCACTTATTTATCATGTAAGCCAAAATTTTGGAACGTTGGAATGCGTCAGAGGTCGTTAAAGGGTGAATTTTGAATTATTCTTAGTCAGTAAGTCTGTTGCATTGTCATGTTCATCATGTCACAGTCAAAGTTATGGTCTGGAAACAACATCTGTGTGACTCTGTGTCTCCGTATGCATTCTCAAATAGGTATCCTGTGGGTGTTATGCTACATATACTCTAATATCTCTCGTCTGATTTGCAGGCAGCGGTGAAAATCACATCCTATAACAGTCGGAGCACAGACATGAATTATTGACAAAATAATCGGCGTCCCCGGAGGTTCGGCTCTCGCACATTTAAAATATGGATTCATAGCACAAGGAGGAAGGCTTGGGGGAAATTAATGCCGCATCTGTAGCATTAAAGCAGTTCGTTTAATAACGGCCTTTATTTGTTAGGGGGGAATCTCAAGAGAAATTGGTTGAAAGTGTGAGTGAGTATGAGTAAAGGGTTGTAAACATTGGCTGCAGTGTTGGAGTTTTTCATAGGTGGTTGATGTCACCACCTATAACAGATTATTTTCAGCTTTTTTTACATTTATCTTTGAATTATGAGAATTTTCAATGTTTTGTATTTTTTTGTTTTGTTTTTAAGGTCCAATCCAGGTGGAAAAATGTGGAGTTTGCATAAAACACAAAGTTTACTCTTTTGTTCACGTTACCCATTTGCAATTTTTCATTTTCTCATTTTCCCCCCAATCTATTTATGTAAAAACTAAGTTTATGTGAAAAGAAATCAAAGAGAATATTTTCTGTGAATATTTTAAGTGTTAAAATGTGGCTGATAATCAGGATGAAAAATACAAGAACTGAAAAACTTCATTATAAAATGAATCTAATCTGCCCAAAAAGTTCAAGTGCTTAATGTTTTGTTTGTGTATCTAACAAGTATCCAATAAAAAATTTTGTATTGTGTAAGCAAATGTGTGTATTTTACAGTAATTGTGTGTAAATATGAGAGTGTGTACCACAGAGAGAGACGCTGAAGAGAGAACGGAAGTGAAAGTTTGGTGCCCTTTTTTTGGGAAACATGCGGTAGTCCCTGTCTGTCTCTCTGCCTGTCCATCTGTCTGTCTTATTACCGCTTATCTCCGGTTTCCTGGCTTTCGTTTGTTTCAGTCCAGTGAGAGTGCTACAAACTATAGATAGATATAATCTGCACATATCATGTCTGAATCGAGGCTCCATTTGGGGGATTGTTTCAGGGAAGAATCTCTCTTTCCTCTTTGTCTCGCTTTCAGCCCGGTTTCAGAGGCCTCTATCTCTAGTGTCAATCAATATCACTGCAGCTTAAGCCCACCGCTCGCATCCCTGCCATCCCAGCATGCCACACGGGCCTCCTTTTTTATCTGTCTGAGTGGATCCCTGAGGCCCCCGGCTTCGACCCGCAGCCAGACACGGTCCGGCATTAATCAATGTCTCTGCAGGGCAGGGCTGCTGAGCACAATAGGCTTCTGAGAACGGCTGAGCCCACCGTGACTTTTCTGAGAAAGCGGTCGGAGAGGCTCACAAAAAGCGTCTGATGGTGATTTCCTTCATAAATTATGACTGTCATAAACCATAACATACCTGTTTTAGTGTGATACATGGAGGCCGACCATTTCAAGAATGATGTCATTTCAATGGAAACAATCGAAGGCAACAAAGTCTTCTTAAAAGGGAAAAATCTCATTAAAAACCACTAAGGACTCTTTACTCTTGATTAGAGACATATTTATTGATAAATATTGAAACAATTTAGGACAATTTAGAAATAAATCATCTGACCTGTTATTGAGGCTTCAAAGTTCTATTTTCCTCAGGAATGTTCTGGAAACATGTGTGAATGTTTCCGTACAAAGACAAATTAAAGAATGTCACTGCTGGAGAGACATGATGCATTTTTGACAAAAAAATCAATGGAACAGATTTAATAAATGTAAACAAAAGGATTCTGGGATTGACTGCTACTATCAATTTTAATCCACTACTCAATTAGACAAAATGTAATCAATGAGCGAAGTCCTGCAGAGACAGAACACAACACACACACAACACACCAAAGTTGTATGGCACACACAAATATTGATCACTCAGTTCATAATTGAAAGAATCGGTAGATTAATGCAAACTGTTGCATGTACAGCATGGATGGATGGATGGATGGATGGATGGATGATGGATGGATGTATATGATAAGATAGTATATACAAGAATTACACCTTTCAAGAGCAAAGGTCACGCAGTACATCGCAGGTCACCACAACAGGACAGCAAACAAACTCTCATAAATGGACGGATGGATGCATGGATGAGTTAGAGAGTTAGATTGGATTTTTTTTTCACCCACACCTCGACCGCCTTTATTTGTCTGTTTGTTTGTCTGTCTGTCCGTCTGTCTACGTGGCTGGTTACTTGGCTAAACCGGCGCTCTCATCATCTGAATGACCCTTGTCACAAAAGCTGGTAGAACGAATTTGGACACGGAGGGCATCCAGAGTCCACGAGAGAGAGAGAGAGAGAGAGAGAGAGAGAGAGAGAGAGAGCGAGCCCTGCAGTCCGTGTCACACACACTTGTAGGCCAGACGAGGACAGTCGACAATAAACTCCAGCTAACCTCAAAAACAGCCACAGGGGGAAAAAAAAGAGCCAAAACACACATTATCTACTGCCAAGCGAGCAGAGTCCGACAGACTGGGGATATACAGGGCACGGAGAGTCTAGACGGACTCAGACAGGTCTCTGTGCTGTGACGGATCCTTTACTACAACGGAGAGAACACAAACAAAAACGGTGCATCTGAACCATGACTCATCGAAGGATGAGGAAGGAGAGAGATAACGGGATGAGGACGGAAGGAAGGAAGGAGAGAAGGAGGGAAGGAGGATTCTTGATCATGAAGCTGATTGATGTATCTCAGACAAACACACACACACACACACACACACACACAAGTCCTTTCAGACAGGACTTTGATTATAAAAACAGGGGGAGATGTTCTTCTTTCGTCTCATCTTCAGCCTCTGTGTGCTGATGGGATCTGACAGAACTGGGACTGAGACGCACGAGGCCGAGCACCTCCATCACTAAACTCTGCTGTAGAGTCTCATTAGGCTCACACGGACTCGGTAACAGTCCAGTCAAGACCCGGATCCTGAACTTGTCTGTCCTCTGGTTTTCAGGACCGATCCATGGATAGAATCATTGATAATGAATTGGTTTTTTTCCAGTATTAAGCAGAATTTAGCAAGATTACACAAAGAGTTGACAGATTAATTCCGAGGCTGACACACTATCGAGGGATTACATGATGCAGATTAAATTACAACAGTTTCTTATTAGACAAACAAATATAACTTGACAACCGATGAGGACAAGTAAAGACAGGAAGTGCCGGGGTCCCTCCCCCTACGACATCGACGCACGTGATCATGAACTCTCGTTAATTTATACAATCCTAATCTGCTCTGTGTGCACCGGTGCAGAAACACACACCCAGGTATGCGTTGGGTCAGAGTGTAACATTCCGTGGGTGATAAAGGAGCCGTAGTGAATTCAAACAAATTCCTGCTGCATACTTCAGTGATAAAACTATAAGCTGACCGTAACCGCCGTGAACTTTTACTCAGGCTACGGTTTATCTCCAATTCCCACAGGATGTTTGTATTCCACCTGTTAATAAGTGACACACACACACACACACACACACACACACACGCAGCAAGATCTTTATACGGCGAAGCGGTGATCCGTGAAATATTTGCGATATGAAAATATGTTCTGAATCTGCTGCCTGTGTGCGTTCAGGCGATGAACAGGTCTGAACCTGCTGTGCAAACAGATACTTTCATCCTACGTCAAGTCAATTTACTGAATAATAATCACAGATACACTCCAGAAAATCCTCGCATCGAGTCATCTGGTGGGTCCAACAGGTGGATTTGTAGCTGAAACACACCGATTCACATGTATTATACTGTACTGTTGGAAATAATCTCACCGTTATGGCAGATATTTACATTTGGAGCTTCCAGGGTGGTTGAATGTGACCAATCTCGACCGGTTGCGTCGAAGAGTCGACCCCGGTGCCGATGGTGCACGATGTTATTCAATACTGATTCTTTATAAAATCTTAATGTGAGGTTTTTAAACGTTCTTGAATGTTTGCAGTGTATTCAAATCTCATCACCAATATCACTGCCTCGTATTGAATTGTCTGCTGTGCAGCTCAGATTAAATCTGACTCTCAGATAATGGGAACTCTGACCGGTTGATGTCCCCTTTATCTGCCCACACAGCAAAAAGATTTCCACAAGGACGAGCGAGCGAGGGAGCGAGCGAGTGGATGGATTTGGGATTGAGTGAGGAGCGGGCTGAGATTGCTGAGTTCACTGCTGTCCTGCTGGGGTACATATCAGATAACATTGTCACTTTGGGTTTGAGCTGTAATTTCCTGGAAGACGAGGCCCGATGTGACAGATGGCGCTCACGGTGACAGAGCTGCCGAGGACGAGGACGTGTTGCATGACCGGAGCGGGCAGTGGCACAGGGACGAGCCGGCCTCGTCGGGCCGCTCCGGTCTTCATTTAGGGCGTTTTATGGCGTCACAGTAACACACATGAGACTCCATCACATGTTTGTCTTTGTGTTTGGTATCCAGGGTCGTAACTATAACAGGCCTGCACTCGTTTTGTAAAGGCAGTTTAATCATTCCTGCACAGGGACGGGCAAAAACATACTAAAATAAACTACAAATAATGTGTCCAAAGATCTAACAAATTTAAATAGAGCAGTTTGTTTTTTGAAAAAACATTGGCACGATCATAAAATCAAAATCTTAACAAAATGCACTGCTTTTATTGTTTTTAAGCAGAAGTTTTGAGTGTTTTACATCGATTCAACGATTTAGTTCAAAGTTGTGCTGATGTGTGGCTAGCGTTGTTTGACCGAGCTAGCCTCCATTTATTGATGTCACGTGTCCCCCTGAAAGTGTAGCCAGCTAATTTACAAAGTTTACAAAGAGAAAAATCAATATTTGACACAAACCCAACTGTGGTGGTTTGCTGTAGTGACATAATACATCACATACATACATACATACACACATAAATCACATACATACATACATCACATACATACATACATACATACATACATACATACATACATACATACATACATACATACATACGTCTTGTGTATTTCTCTCTTATGCCTGAACAATTCAAAAAACTACTTAAAGCAATGACATGAATATTCATAGGAATATGTCGAGTGTATCATTGATTTGAGTGGAAATGGAACTTTGAGATAACAGGAAGTGCACCAATAAAGAGAAAGAGGAAGACATGACTGCTATTCTCTTTTCTAGTCAGACAGCTGTAAATAAAAGGTCAAAGCTTTAAATATTTTCTCTTAAATCTTACTCATCGGTGTCGCCTCTGAAACGGCACGAAACAAAACATTTACTGTGTGATGCTAAAGAGGAACGCGTCAACTATGGGTTTGATGCTGCACGAAACAAGATTGTTAGTAAAACAAAGTGTGAGGCAGCAGAGGAGTGTGTTGTTGGAGTCACACCGCCTCCACCCTCCATCTTTACTGTCGGTCCTCTGCTGTGCCGAGGCTCTGTTGTAGCATCAACACCATAAAAATAAACAATGGAAGCTTATGATCACCAACATACTTCCTTTGACGAGAAATCAAGAACTTCCAGCTTCCTTATTCTTGTTCTTCTTATTCTTGTGCACACACACACACAGACTGCATGATTATCAAACCGAGTTGCTTGGCCTTTTTGCAGGTGGTGCGAACAAACAAGGATTACGAAAACTTTCGAATAGCTCAGAGAGACAGAAGAGCACGAAGAATAAAAACACTGATTAGAACAGAAACCTTCACTAAGCCCCAACAAGGCTAAACTGGCCTAAACACTAAGAAACTGAAACAGCAGTACTAAGACGTTAATTCATTTATTCATTCAGTAATATACAAAAAATATTTTAAAAAATGGACATAAAAATAAAAATTCTTATCAATGTTTTTGTTATTGTCCCCATCAGCAGCACTTTCCATCAGGAAAAGAAAGGCTGCGACTAGGTGACGTTTGTAAAAAAAAAAAACTTTTTTTGGTTAAAATAGTCCAAATGCAAACAGACGTCTACTGTAGCAAGACAGAGAATATTTACTGTGTATTTTTCAACTGTGACCAAAAAGAACCAAAACATGTCTTTCATCACAAACCACTGTCTGTGACATCTAAAATCTGCTGACATGTTGGTCCATGATCATTTTTTGTCTTCTTTCAGTTTGAGAACTCATTAGAGTCATTCGTCCATCAAGGCCAAACAAACCTGGACACAATCTGTCTTGTTATAATAATAAGAGAGAGAAAGATACGACAACAATATTTTTAGCCACACATTCCTCGGCAGTATTTCTTACTCCGTGGTAACTACTCAAATCTGCTCCTGCCCAAGTGTAGTCCAGCAGATATAGATCATTATCCCAGTCTGGACCAATACGCCTGCGGTTTGTCTTTTATATGACAAATGTGAAAAAGTTCCCGTTTCACACTGTTAAGAAATCATTTTTAGCATTCCTGGAATCCGCACTTGATCCATTCCAAAGCTGACTTTGTTCATCCCTGGTCCATGCCCCTCCACCAAATGTTGGAGGCGGAGTTAAGGTTTGACAATGACCAAAATCCATAAGCAGAATTGCAATCAATTCGATAAACGCAAACAATTCCATCGGACTTAATCACATTGATCAAACATTAACCTTTTTAAATGCACTAAAGAGGACTAACACATTTGATTGAAAATGTGATGCACTTTCACTTCCTCCCTCGCACACACTCACTCTGTCTTCCCTCTGACACACATACCTACTCCCTTACGCACAGAGGGGCATACTGTTGAGCAGGTGATGGATGAGTCACCATCATAACTCCTCATCAGACTGTTGTTTGTCTCTGTCCAGCGGGATGAATGAAGGACCTCACTGCTGGATTTATGGGAGCCAATCAGCAACAGGCAGGACACATTACTACACTCCCCCTGTTACTATAGTGACCTTACTAAGCGTGTCACCAGGCAACAACACCGCAGCAAACCAACAGGCACCTGCAAGACTTTACAGCAATATTGTGCTTTCAGTTGCGGGAATAGGAAGCATCATCTGGGATTTAACATCATCTGGGATTATGGTTATTATCATATGGCGGGATTTGGTAAATAAAACAGATATTGAAGTATAATTTTGATATAAATACATATATTGGTCAAAAAATCTCATATTTGAGTTCATTCAAATATAGGTCGACCCTAATTATACTGTTGCTATGGCAGACATTAAAACACGATTAAGCACAAATCGATAAGCGATAACTCAGCAGTTAGAATTGCAGATATGGCACAACAAGGCAGCGTTGGAGCAGTGTGTGTGTGTGTGTGTGTGTGTGTTCAGACTCTGCAGGAGCATGAAAGGGGTCCATTTTGTCTATCTTTGTTTAAAGTCCCACTGTACAGTCGGCTATGGAGGAGGAAGCTCTCCTTAGTGACATGTAGACACTGGAGGATGCTGTTGGATTATCGTACAGAAACATTAAAGAGCTGTGACAAGAAATCAGATCACAATAAAGTCAATCACCGAGTTCAAACTATTCAGTACGCTGGAGATCCATTTTCACCTAACAGTCAAAGTACTCAGTCACAATGAGTATTTTGGATATTAAATTGTTAAATCTGGCTTTGCATGTGGATGTTTAAGGATATTCAGAACCTCTTCTACCACCTAATATTACAATAATCCCACTAAGAATCACTATTTGTCCTTATAGTTATATTACAGGGATAATACACTGCCTGTACGATAACAAGGGAAACACATTGTGTTATTCTGTCCACAGGAGGGACTCAATTATGCACTCCTCCCATCAGGATGGTACAATATTAATGCTGAAAATAACATCATTGTGCTACAGCCACGCGTCGCAGACAGAGAACCGTTATGGCTCTGTTCCTCACATGCAGACCGACGGAAAGAGAGAAAGACGCACAACATCGCCAAATTACGCACACATTACGCACAAAGCATCATTTCATCTCTGTAATCCATCGACTCTGTACAATGTGTGGAGAATAAAGAGCCCATCACCTCGTCCTCCTCTACTGCCTATTGATAGTCAAGGTACCGTCTCATCCACACCCTACATCCACTGCGCATGCGTGCCAGGGGAAACAAAGGACCGGGCAATTAACCGATTGTGGATGGGTAATAAAGTTTGACTCACTGCAGAAATAACATCAAGGGCGGGGGGTGAAGGTAAATGAGGAGGATAGGGGGGTATTTAGGTACACCGCCCCCCCAACACACGCACAACACACAGGCATACACACACCACCAACACTTCCACCTTCCCCAGCTCTCCATCCTCCCTCCTCCTCTTCCCCCTTGTTCTTAGTGGTGCAATAAAACGGAAATATGAGATCAATAATTCATCTGAATCATGACATAATCTCGTTATAGAGACTGGGGGGGACAGTGTGCGTGTGTGCATGTGTGTGTGTGTGTGTGTGTGTGCCAGTTACATGCAACCAAATGGTGTCACACCTCCACACAGACAAAGAGGTGGGGCGAGCAGCAGCAGAAGTCAGGTTATCTCATATTTCTGAACTCTGTACATGCTGGAAATTAATTTCATAAACTGTCTTTGCCGCGTTGCTTAGCAACCGACACAGCCTGCACGTTGGTGGTAAATTAGAAAATCGGAAACAGTTTTAGTGAGTGTAGTCGATAAAAGAGCGTCCGGAGCCGATGTGGCGCTCAGAAATAGCGCATTTTGGTGAGTTAGAGAGAAAAACACGAATGAGTGTGTGTGTGTGTGTGTGTGAGAGAGAGAGCTGAAGCGCGTGTTCCTCCAGACTGTACACACCCCTTTTTGTCTCCTGTGCATATTCCGTCTGGATTAAAATATATACATATATATAATTTACGGATTTGGATTCGTAATCCAATCAAGCTCCGTTTTTTGCGTTTTTTCTCGTCAAACCTAGCGGCTCTTTTGTTTGCGCACAGACGCTCGTTTCCTCCCTGACCCACGCTGCGTGCGCTCCAGCTCCCCGAGCGCAGAGATGGAAAAGCCAAAGAAGAAGACAAAGGAACCAAAAAAACCTGGAGATTAAAATCCCCACTATAATCCCAGGTGCTGTTCGGAATAGAAGAAGAGTGGAGTGATTCTCCTCTTACCGTCAACGGTGAAGTTTCGGAGCTCTCTCCTCGCAGTTTGAAGTGACGGCTGGTGATTTTTTGCGGCTTCTCCTGCGCGCCTAGCGGCTTGTGCTCACTGCTCTGCGCTGCGACTCTCCGCCTGCGCGCACACGCACACACGGGACGCACGCACCCGCCTCGAGGAATATTAATTACACTGTCTGACTCCATCAGAGCCGCAAAACGAGGGAAACATTCCTCGAATATTTCTATAAAATCTCCACACAAGCACCGAGACAGAGTTTATGGTGATGGTGTGATGTCACCGGGCTGTGATTCATCGATGATCTCTGATTTTTCTGTGATATTTGCTGGTGTTTGGTGATCAATAGTGAGTTTATTGTGCACGAGATCCTGACGTGCATTTATATTTGATGAGTCGGATTATTTCTATATAATCTCGATTATATTCCAGCGATACTCTAGAGTTTATGATGGCATAATGGGATTCCTCTAATAATAGGAGAAGATAATACTAATAGATCATAAGGTGATACACACACATACATTTGTGTGTGTATACATTTCGTCGTTCATGACACAAAATGTATTAAAGTTCCTATAATCTCACTAAAACACAACATTATATACTTAGCACCGAGAGTATAATGGCGTTATGATCATTTAATATCCAGTTATGTCACTCTAATGCTCTACATGGAGACTTTTGTGGGTTTAGTTTTTTCTGGATTGTTTAGTATTTAAAGTCTTATTGTGAAATTTCCTGTCTTCAGTTTGAGCCGCTGTGTGGATTTAGGATTTGTTGGCAAGAATGTGATTTCAATTATAGCGATAGAACAACAATGAGGATGGGTAAATCTAAAATCACAGAAAAACGTGTGAATAAGAAACAGGAAGTCAAAAGTCTAGATAGGAAGTCCTGTCATCAGGTAAAAACTGATGTTTGGATCCTTCACAATAAAGCGATTTGACTTTTAGCGGGTAACCTTCGATAGCTGCTGCACGGCTCAGTAGCCCCATCTTGTGGACAGACCCAGAAAATGAAAATGAAATCGTTCTAGAAATTATATAGAAAATAGATCATATAAAATTGTATAAAATACATCATTTCAGAAATCACATGATCAATATTTTGACTGCTAAATGGAGCATTTTTATTCTAATAGTAAACTGTGCTCGAGGCAGCACAGGTCTATCTTTTCACATTTATTTATCTATATATTTATTCTTTTATCTATTTATTATTCCTTCATAACGATTAGAATGGTGGCGGAGATGTAATACTACCATTTGAAAACTAGATGGCAGTGTTTAAAAAGGCCTTTGAGGATTCGAATTGACTGATCTGTGACGTATCTTTTTGTTTTTCTTGCACCAAATTTTTCAGACAGATTTCTTTTATATCCGTTTTTTTTAATATATTTTATATCTCACGATGGAGTATATACTCAACAGAGCATATTATCTATCTATCTATCTATCTATCTATCTATCTATCTATCTATCTATCTATCTATCCATTCATCTCATTTCATTTCCACATGTGGAGATGTTGCATTTACATAACAGCACTCTGATATGGATGATGAGTGACCGAGCGTCCCTCAGGAAGATCCTCTGACATTATTGCATACCCCAAAAACCTGTTAACATCATCAAGTCATCGCACCCGAGCTCCCAAAGCAGAGCACAGTGAAGAAAGAGACACACTTTATGGCCAACTTACAAAAAAAGATCCGAAAGCACAACTTCTAATCAAAGTTTCTACTTTTGTGGAACGTTCCCGTATCATCTTTGCCGCTCCAGGGGACGTTAAACAGCGAGGAGCAATGCCTGGGAGCTTCATCGTACCACATATAACCCCCATCCTTCACTATAACAAGAAGTATGTGGGGATTAGGGGAGGTCAGTTTGTTCTGGAGGAAGCTCTGACCTGACTGACCCGGCCGTATCTGACCTCTGCACAGGCCTGTTGATAAATCCTCCACGTCCGGAGATGCTCACTTTGGCACGACTCCATACTCTTACTCTTACTTTAAACACTCATAACTAATGAAATCCTCCTCTGTTTTCCAATAATGAGCACATTTATATATTCATTCAGCCTGTAGGACCACTGCATCTGAATATTATAAACAAGACTTTTATCTTTCTAGATGGTTTCTCTCCGCGTGCACATATTTCATGTTTAGCAGCTTAATCATCTGCCCGAGCGGCCTTTTATTATTTGTTTGTTCAGAGAGTCTGTCATTGTCAAAGAGTGGATAAAAAGCTCCATTCAAGTTAAGATACGGCTGCAGGCTAGAGGGAGAATCGGTTTTGTAGCGTTCAAAAGCAGCTTTGAAGGATTTTGTTCTGCTGCTGCGGTGAAGACGAGTCATGCAGCTGAACACGCTCATCACTGTTATTTACCTATTAATTATACGAAAGGAATTCCATAATAGCACCTTTGGAAACTCGCAAAGTCTACAAGCATTACTCACGCTTTTATCATTATATATTCTTACTTTATAGTGTTAGTACACTTAACGTAACTTATTCACTCCTATTCCCTTGAACATGGGATAAAAAAAAGGTCTGCCTCACTCTTGCTGACATTAGTACTCTTTCACTAGCAATCCCTTCTTGTCACCATAGTAACCACCCTAGTAATAGGAAGGGGGTTACAGGCATGTATGAAGTTACTCCGGTTGGTGGTAAGAGGGGGTTATTATGGTATAAAGAGGGATTATCATGATTTTGGGGTTCCTAGGCTGTATGAAGGGCCTCCCTTCTTGCATGTTAGTAACCCCCTCATAGCAGCAGCCCATAGGTTGTAAGAAAGGGTTAAAACCCAGAGCAGCAAGACTTCATTCTCTCTGTCTGTTTTTAATCGTCGTGCTCAATCTCCTGAGTTCAAATAAAGTTTCATTTTGTCCCTGTGTCTCGTATTTTATAAGAACATGAATGTCTCCCGGTCTCCAGGTCCGTCCAAAGGGTTAATGGTTTCCTGCCCCACACTGAGTTTGCTGTGTCATCATTTGTCGGTAAATGGTTAAGATTAACATTTGGCCTCGGGTAATCACAGGCAGTTAAAGACAAGCATCGCTGCAAGTCATTATCAGACTCTCCTTCGCTTTTCTCTCCTTCCCTCCTCCTTTAATGAGAGCACAGATTTTTAAAATGGAGTCAGAGGTCCTTCAGGAGTCCAGTACAAGGTTTCAACTTCTTCAGGTACTTGATGTGGTCCTGGAGTTGCTGTCCTGGGGTTTTGAGGGGGAACCTGGGTTACTGAACGTGGATTTGGTTGGTTTCTGATGCTGTGTCTATGATGATTGAGATTTCAAAAGAGGAGCTGGGGGGTCGGTGATCCTTGCGATCCTTAAGGGTTCAGGTTCCACTTTTCGTTGGGAATCTGAGGGCGATTGAATGGATTCTATGGGAGGGAAGGAATTTATGAGTTCTTAAGGGCATTCGAGGGGTCAGGGAAGAATTTATGAGTGTGTTTTTTTTTCAACCAGGTGGTTAATGTGACTCTATGGGTTGTAGCAGTTCTTAAGGTGGTCACACTGAACCCTGAATTTGAAGTAGACGATGACTGGTGTTCTAGTGGCCTATGAAGAGGGTCCTCATGTCTCTGAAGGGCCCCAGTGATCCTTTAAGAGGCTTCGGCTGGTTGCATGTGATAATGGGGTTCCAGGAGATTCTAAGTGGGCCTGGGGGTCCCTGATGGAGTCGCCTTTACATTTTAATTGGTTTCCAGGGATAATTTAACGTTCGTTTGATATTTGATCCTCTTCTTCTCCTCCAGGAGTGCAGATTTTGGGTGCCATTTTCAAATATCCTTTTCCCCCTCGCTTTTCTTCCTACGTCTTTCTCTCTCTCTCTGTGATCCAGGTTGGAGGAAGTCTGTTTTGGCTTCACCACTGACACTTAGCTGAAATCCCGGCGGAAGAGACCCAGCCCGTTATCTCACATCTTTAAGAGAAGACTAAAATGGCCCCAGGAAATGTTTGTCTTCCTCATCCTGTTTGGGGACATTTGGAAGTTCAGAAATACTGGCAATGAATCAGACAACAAATGAAACAAACTCTGGTCTGATTCTTGCCTCCTCTGAACCTGTTGCACCCCTCAGTGGGGTTGAACAGAGTTCGGCACGGGTTTATTTTGTCACATCTTTTAAAAAGCGAACTCATTGGATGGACACGGTGATTTATGTGTTGTACTTCAGTTGTTTCTGACCTGCTAAAATGAGACAATTAGCTCAACTTTTGGTTAAAGTGCCAATAGATTGTGTTGTCAAAGAGTTAAACTAACAGCTAAGTGCTTCAGCAGCCGTACGTCACTCAAGAAACACATCAGTCGCACTCAACGTCAACACCAACACGTCTGAATGGTTGACACGGACGGCGGAGGCCACGAGTCGACCTGCGCTGACATTAATGTGTCTTCACCACACTTTAGTCAGCACGTTGACAATGGAGGGCTGTGAGTCCACATGCCGGAGCCTGTCTGACCCTGCAGCTTAAAGACCATCCCGGCACAAAACGATTTTTACTTAACCCCTGTCAGCGAATGGGAGTGACGGGTCAACTGTCATTGACGCAACGCTGTCCACATAGATGACCTGCTGAGAGGGGTTATAGGTGGGTAACACCTCAGAGACAAAATCCTGGCAGGAGACAGATTAGAGGGACACCCAGAGGCCCGGACGGCGTGTGTTAACAAGAGGATGATGGGAGAAAATATTTGTAGGAATATATGAGGTGGAGAGTGGAGTTTTCTCCAGATTTTATCAGCTTTTATGTATGCCAAGCCTGGATAATATGAAAAAACATCTTATTTTGAGGCCTATTCGGGCACAAAAAATGTCAATTCTGATTTCAAAAAACCAACTCAATCTTCCAAGAGATAAAACAGAAAACAGTGTTGCGTTTCAGTGTCACACACCCACCCACACACACAGCTGTAGTAGAAAAACAGACAGCACAGATGTTACCATTTCATTGTATTTTTGTTTTTGACAGAAACATAAAATATTATGCAGCGCAAGATTAGATAATGAGAAATATCCTCCCTTATAACACATTTATAACAAAATCTCCAGAGTCACCTTAGAGACAGCACAGAGAGCTGGGAGATCGTATCAGATTGCACTTTGAACCCTTCGACGTGTGACTGATATCGATTTTAACAGGGCCAAATCCTTTCTATCCATCAATCAATCAATAAACCAATCAATCAGCCAGAAGCCTTGCATGCTAAATCATTTAATATATTAAGACCTATATAATAAGATGCATCGATCAGGCACAGCTTTGGTTCCTTCATGTCTGACAATCGCGATGTTTTTCTTTTTCTGCCCCGTTTTGATTTTGTATGTGGATGACGCGGAGCTCGCTGCTTTCCTGCCACCCCGTCAGCAGGGGGCAGTAAATCCCAAACAGCATAGCAACTGGCAAGGGCTCTGGGGCCCACAGCAGCAGGGGTCAGGGGTCACGCTCTCTGCATACACTCACATGTTTGTATTAGATGTGATGGCTCAGTGTTATTAACCAGTGGCTGGAATGTTAATGCATCCTCCCAGCTCATTATGGGATTAAACGGAGGGAAGAAAACAGGAGAAGTCTACTTCACGCCGCATC
>OMNV01014235.1:40608-68989 GCA_900303265.1 Brotula barbata
TCACACCACCAAAAAAAAAAAAAATATATATATATATAATGTAAATATATTATCTGGTAAAAGATCTTACAGTGCAGTTTTGGTGGCAAAGAAATGCTAAATTTTTTTGCAGTCTAATTCCAAAAAATAATTTTAAAGACGAGAGGATTAAAGCATCAGATGGTCCATATGACACAACTTCAATAATTTTAATCCGGAATCTGGAAAACAAAATTAATGAATTTTTTTACAATGAACAATGAAATCTGAAGAAATTCTTAAAAACGTAAAAACGTAAACTACCTTTTTTCCCCCTTTATGACATATTTGCAGCTATAATTCCATTGATTTGATACATTTTTTTTTCTTTTTATCATCTCAGTCTTATGGTTTGTAATCTGTCTGTAATCTGTCTCCATTCATTCTTTAATTCATTGGGAGTTGGGACAGCAGGAGGAGTCATTGAGGCGGCAGGATGGAGGAGCTCAGTGGGTGTGTGTGTGTGTGTGGGTGGGTGGAGTTTATCGTCCACCGGTGTGACTGAGGGAGTGTGTGAGTGTCTCCAAACTTTGACCGGCCTCTCGTCTCTCCGCTCCTGCTGCACGTTTGACTGTTTACCACCCGAGCGCAGCTGCAGATTAAAGTGACGCACGGACGGAGCGCAGCGGAGACGCACGGGACACCCGGAGGACACCCGGAGGACACCGAGGAGGACACCGACGAGGACTGCAGAAGGGGAGATCTGGAAGTTTTAAAAGGATTTACAGCAGAGTAACGCATGAGGCAAAGAGTACTTCTACTGCAGTAATCCCGACTGAAGAACAGCAGACTGAGAGAGTGAGAGCTCCAGGACAGAGGGACCATGGACTGAAAGTGTTGGATGTCTTTGCTTTTGTCACTGAACTATCAACACATGAGTCGGATCGACCGGACTGTAATCCTCGGGGATTAAAAAGAGGAGGACGATGGATAATTTCTTCACTGAGGTAAGAGTAACGTGAAAACTTGGCTCTCATCAGTGCAGTAACCATGCAACATGTTGCTGCTTCTAACAAAGGACACACACGGTAACGCACGGTAAAGGTGGATTAGGAGCCACAAAGTGAGGTCAGACTGTAATTCATAGGAGTGTTATTTGAATATTATGGTCTTATAACAGGAGATAAAACATCATGAGTACCACGTTAAAAGTATATTGTTCATTATATGAGCCAAATCAAGAACTACAAGGAAGTACTCATTCCAGGTCCCTGTATGTTATCAGTGTGTGTGAGATAAATGTAATTGGAACATCACATGATTACAGAATGGATTATAAATTACTGTCAGAAACTCCACACACAGGCGGAATTTAAAGGTTAGGTAAAGTGGTATTAAAATGACCTATAATCCACACAGCAATATCTTATAGAATCGTATCACATCATATCGTATCGTATCGTATCGCATCATATCATATCGTATCGTATCATATCATAGTCTAAAGCTGTCTTGTGATGTGATCCTTAAATCTTACTAGAGTCTTGTACGTGTCCAGGCCCTTGAGGAAGTCTATAAGGGTCCCACCAGGATGCTGGTGGTCGATCAAAGGTCTCCCAGTGGATCTTTGGTATTTCCGCACCTCTTTTCTCGTTTCCTGTAAGAAAAAAAAGAAAAATCCTTTAATGTTATTAATAGAAGGCTCAGCATATCTGGCCTCAACCTTGAATCCCAGCAGGGGCTCTGATTTGCCAAAAGTGGAGCCACTTGTTGAGTGTTTGCATCCAGGAGAGGACACTTCTTATCTCTACAACGACACACACACACACACACAGCGGGCTAATGAAGAGTGCTGCAGTGTCTTTGTTATTCTAACTTCCATCTGACGGCTGCCTCCTGATGCTGGTGTGTGATAAGAGCTGCCAGTCAGTTTCGCTGCCAGTCAGTCAAATTTTGAGGCAAATGCTTCATTATTTGCACGTTTTCAAATGCACGTCGATGAACTGGGTGTGTGACAGGCGCTCCTAAAACTTCCACGAGTCGTGACTCAGAGTTAACAGGTATCACTGTAGGCAGTTTACGCCATCAGAGAGATTAGCACGATGCCACACCTCTGTGACGTGACGTCGTCCAGGTAACAGATAGGCCAGGCTGCTGAGTCATTTTTATTCCCGATTTTTCCATTTTTTCTGAATACTACTGTCATCGCTGAGCTGACAGTAAAAAACAAAAACAAAAAAAACTGTAAATGATTTAAAACCGGTTTTCCTTCAGGTAGAAACGTGACAGCTGAAGAGAGCAGGGATGTTACAGTTTACAGATGAGGCTCAGAACTTATCAATCGAGATTTGTCACTCAAACCTTTGTTCCAGTAGTGGTTTTCTTTGGCAGAGGGGTAAAGTAAAATGCTCTCTCATTGATGCTTGTGATTTTGTGAAGCCCTTTCTCTTCCTGAGCCTAGAAGTGTTTAAGGGGGAATAAAGGAAAGGAGGTTTAAGGGATTTTTCCCCCCGCAGCAGAGTTGTGCCGGTCTCATGACGAGCATACATCTGGGTCTTGAGCTCTCCCTGGAAGTCTTATTGGGAATATTTCTGAGCGCCAGAAGTAGGCAGGCGTTCACAACGGTCTCAAATATCGGCCTGCCTGCCTTTATATCTGCCAGCTAATCGCGGCTGAAACAAAGGAGCCAGTCTTCAAGGAAAAGGGCATTTGACAAGGAAGCGAACCAGATTCCAGCCACCACAGATTGAGGCCAGCAGTGAGCAGAGGGGAACGTGAACGGGAAGGAAACTGGATTGTTTTACATTCACACTGACAGCCATTTACAGTGACGGAGGTTTTTATGTTGGCTGGTAAAAGGGCAGATTGTGGAAAAACCTGCTTAAAATTCAACGACTCGCACAGTCAACTGCTTACATCTCATCATCAACACCAACTTAGGCTCCAGAGGCATTGTGGGTAGATGTTAGCAGTTTCTGTTTTTAATGTCATTCCGAGCATAATATGGATTTTCCTCTTCACTTTTCTAGCTTTGTTCACTGTGAAGTAAAGCTGATTTGTTCGAGTGGGTATTTTTGGTTTGCAGAGAAGTTGGAGAGTTTTGTCAACCAAGCACACACACACACACACACACACACACACGCTCACCTACAGTGAAGAGACAATGAACAGTGGAATATGGTAAACTGTAGACACAAATGTGTTGACACTGATCCATCCTGTAGCTGAAGGTTTCTCATCTCTAATTACGGAGCTGCAGCCAAAACAGTCCAGGTCTGAGTGTGTGTTGGACGACTATAAATAGAGTCTGACTGCTCATTCACTTTCCAGATTTCACCACTTTGCCTTGAATTTCTGTGATGACTGTGATGTACTCTCTTTTCCTGTCCAAGGCGACTCAGGAACACTTTTTTTTGTGGTTTTCTCTCTAATTTGCATTTGACCATCAACACGTGCAAAGTCCAAGAATGGTTCAGAGGTTTGGATGGAACGGGAAAGCGTTTTTGTGTGAGTTGGAGCAGAAACGCTGGGCTGAAACCCAGACGAGATGGTCTTGGAGGTGGATTTGTGCAGGTTTCATTCCAGACTGAAACCCCCCTTGGCTGCAGAGGAACAGAATACGGTGGAGCTGGCAGAGATCCAGTTTTATTACACTCGGCAAACACCGTGCAGTGGAATCAAACATGGAGACGTGCAGTGTGTGTGTGTGTGAGGGTGTTGTAGAGCATTGTGTGTGTGCTGGTGTGTCTAAGGTGTTGACACGGCACAGTCAGGCAGTTTGTTTTTATTTGAACTGGTGGGCGTGGCTTACATCAGGATTCACCTTCCCTCCAATCAGGATGAAGGTGGGCCTCAGGTGTCCATTAGCACCAATCAGTGTGTATCTCAGTCAGCACGGCAACTGAAGCGTGAGCTGACAGATGACAGAGGAGGGTCTACCTGTGTGTTATTTAAACACAACGTGTTTGATAAGTATTTAAAAAAAAATAAGTGTTTGAACAGCGAACAGGTCCTGAATCAGAAAAGTCATTTTACTTCACAACATGTGACCGATTTGGATATTTTTATTAAGAATTACAGGAAAAACCTTGTAACTCCAGTTTTTCAGCATAATTTGTGTCATACATACAATCAAAAGATCATTTTGGTACCGAAAAAGTACATTATTTTCCAATGAAACATAGTGGAGGAAAAGTAAAAATTCTCCCAAAACTGAAATACTCAAGTGAAGTACCAAAGTACTAAAGTTGTGCGTCAGCGATGTGAGTCAGGCGACCTTTGCAGTCAGTTTCAAGCGTTGTCACGGTGATTAAGAACTCGCCGTGTTCACGTGGGAAAAGCCGACCTCGCGTGTTGTACTCACCGTGTGCATTTCGCTGGAAAAATCCACGACGGAAGACAAACGATCGGCAAACATAAATGTTTCTGGTGGCTGCAGTCTTGGCAGCCGGAGCCCAGTGTTGGCGCGGATCGAGCTCTGTAGTGCTGTGAAGTAGTTCATGGTTGTAATAAATTCACAGGAACATTTATACTGCCAGAATGAGGTTAGAAGACTCCGACGGCTGCACCGGATAACCCTGTTTCACAAATTGACCATCCTGAAACTCTTAGTGGAAACTTCTCTCACTCCATCGCACCCTAAAGGTCACGTTTTCTTAAAACAGGGCACGTAAACACAACGCGTCCGTGATCCTGCTCGGACCCGATGCGAGGCGTTTCGTAAAACAGTGATTAAACGGAGAACACAGAGAGTCAGTCAGAAAGTTCAAATGTAACGGAGGTTTTTTTTACAGTGCACCAAACCCGGACATCTGTACTTCTCATTGAAGTCATTACAAAGTAACAGCCCAATCATGGACGTTAGTTATTAGTCTCACCACAACAATCAGCTCATCCGTGGCAGCAGTTGTCTTTAATTGTTGCGGCCTCGCTGTGTCAAAGCGTGGAGCTCCGCGCTGAAACTTGACACCTGAGGAGCAGCTTGGAGGAATTGGAAGGAATTTAACAAGCTTGCAGATCTGTCGTTTGGTGCACAGCCGTCCTCTGTGTCCTCTCAGCACAACTGTGTGTGTGTGTGTGTGTGTGTCCGTACAGCTGACGTTCTTCTGTCCCTCTGTCACCTTGAGAAGAGTCTCTACAGAATCTCAGGAATTTCTTTCTTTCTTTCTTTCTTTCTTTCTTTCTTTCTTTCTGTCTTTCTTTCTTTACTTTACATTATTTGCCGACGTGCTGCGCTCCATTAGCTTCACACAAAGCCGTATTTTGCCCGTATTATTAAGTCATTATGTACACCCCCCAACTGTGACAGTGTTTTGGACTTTCTAATGAAGAAAAGTGTCTTTTTCAGAGTCTGCTGTGTTTATGTCGGGGTCTTATTTCACACGTCTGGAGGAATAAAATCAGATAAGGACCACAGTGAGCTTCGCCGCTGGCTCACTTCAGACTCTTTGGAGCGCTGAAATAACACCAACCTACCGGGCAGGCAGACAGTCTGGACGCGAGCCAGAGCCGCCTGCAGTGGATATGAAACTGGTTTCACTGCTCACAGCCCACTCGCTCTGAGCAGGGCAGTGGGGCGACAGACTGTGGGAAATCAAACAAAGCCTCAGACCTGTGTGTTTCAGACCCAGAGTGAGACAGGAAACTTTTTTTATACGCTTCATCCATCGGCTGCTTGTCACATACAGATGTGCCCCTGAGCCAGACCCTGATCTGGAGTCTAAAGTCCTTTTAACCAAAGATGCACTGAGGTGACAATGGTTTTAGCAATTTTCTGCCAATTGTTGGCATTTACTCTTTTTTATCGCAAGTGTTGAAGAATTTTCTGTAATCAAGTGAAGAATGAACTGAAAACTTTTTTGACGACTGTACTGCTTCTGTTTTGTTTTTTGTTTTTGGATAAATATTCCCTCCGTTCCTTCAGAGATGCTTTTATTTTGTAGATTTTTTTGAATAAATAGCGAGTCAGTGTTTTGTTTTGTTTTTAATACCTTTCAAGAATCAGAAAAATACTGACTAGAAGGCTTCAATCCAAGATCAAGTGCTGAAAGAACAACTGAATATAAAAGTTAAAATAAGTTTTTCGTCATCTCATGATAACCACTTTGTGCCACCAAACAAAACAGAATAAGAAATTTGAATCATAAGTAACTTGAGGAGCACCATGGCTGGTCCTGTGTTTCCTGAACCATGAACATTCACACTGACTGATTGAGGGATTTATTTAGACCTTTTAAGAAAAACACTCAGGAGATATTATGGAGTTGAATTCGATGATCTTGAAAGTTCTTCATGTTCCCCATTGTCCTCTTACATCTGTATTTATAGTTTAGTCCGTGATTTGGATGGCACAGTAGTACTGTGTGTGTGTGTGTGTGTGACAGTAAAAGGTCAAGGTGAAGGCTGATGTCACATATGTTTTGACTGCACACACAGGGCTTCCAGTGTTGTGTTTTCACTGTAACCTGAAGTGATAATAACGACTACTGAGACTAGAGATCACCTTTTATTTTTGCTCAGTTTCAAAATAAAAATTTTGTTTTCCTTTTTGTTGTTTAAGTTGATTAATTTTAAAGTTTTGTTTCAAGTTTTGTATTTTTTTTTGTTAACTTTTTTGTCTTTTGTGCTACATTTAGTGCCTGGCGGGTGCTCTTAATATATTGTTTTAAGATAATCTAAATTTGAGTACAATAATTTCTCTCATAATATTTATCAGCATTTTTCTTTCTGGAAAACTAAGACACCAGATTTTGATCAGATCAGCAGATGTCACATGTCTAAGTCTCTATACAGAAACAAATAATAATTTTTGATAGAATTTTCAGCTGATTTATCCAGTTTAACAGTTTGTCAGACCCTTTTCTTCATATTTAAGTATATTTTAGATGTTATTAAGGCTTATATGCTTTTGTTTAACATGAAATATGGATGTTGACAACCCCGTGACTGCTGGGGAATAAGAAGTCTGGATGTGATGGTCTAATGTCTGTTGTCAGTGAGAGAAACATGTCATGAGTGAATCCCAATCCTCTCCAATCATCTCCTCTATTTCTCCCGGTGTATTTTCAGCTCTTTTCCAAGTGTGTGATTTACAGGCGTGCAACACAAACTGCCTCTTTGCTCAAGTCCTCAGGAGCTTCTGTGATGACTATAAATGATTTGTTGAGTTTCTCTCCATCAGTTTCTCTTTTCCATTCTTTCCCTCTCTGTTTCATACTCCCCCTTTCCTCCTTCCTCTCCCACGTCTTCCTTCCTCCTTCGTCTTTGTAAAAAGTATGCCCTTCCGCTTGTAGATCCTCTAAACATTCCTGCGCATCCTCACACGTCCTGGTCACTGAGTAGCTGCAGCTTCAGTCCACATGTGCACTGATACTTTATCATCGTAGTTTTGATAGTTTTCTTTTTATTAAACCTGTAGGTTCAGATCCACTTCACGGCTTTTACTGGCGTCTGACCTCTTCGTCCTTCACCTTTCTTGTCACCCTAGATTGTAATTACACAGAAATTCCATTAAGATAATCCTCAAAACTGTCAGTAAGGATGATCATCTGTGCTACCGAACATAATGTTCACTGTAAAAAGAGGACATCTCAGGCTCTTATTGTGAAAAGACGCAGTCTTATGAATGAACAATGTAAGCCATTCTCACGAAAAGCCTAATTATCAATCATGGCACCAGATTACGTCACCACATCTGAGTGTAAGCAGCCTGATTGACTTTTGATATTATAATTATTATTTTGGCAGTGTTTCACCCGGCTCGTTTCTTGGCTCGGTGGCTGCAATGGCAGCGTTTCTCAAGCCATCTGAATAGGTTTTGGTTTGAAATACTGTCCTGACACTAATCCCTCAGGCTCCTGCTGGGTCCTGGTTTCCCTGCTGCTGAAATGGTCAATTAAAACCAGACATGGAAGTTTCTAGATTCAGATCCTGTTTGATTTATCTCCACTGACACGGCTGTCCGTTCACTGCAGAAGGCAACCGAAGGTACACGAGGAGTGTTTGATCCCTCAGGGTCAGACTTGCTGTAACAGGCGTACTTACCAAACCTGTTTGTATTGATATATTCAGAGTTTCTGGTGCCATATTTGACTGAGGTCACACTGAAAAAGACATTTTGTCTCTTATTAACATCAAAGTCTCTTTGTGTGTCAGAGTCTTGAAACAATTACTCCAGTAGAAACAAGACCCCGAGAAAATCACACTTGATTATTGAAATGTATTTCTTAAGACAATAAGACTTTTCTATCATCCATGCAGAGGACTGGTTTCACGGGGACATGTTTTGAGTTGTGTCTTCGCCTGCATGTGGTGGGTTTGGACTGATCTCCCACCTGTCACAGCCAGACACACAAATACACACTAAACTCCAGATAATGTGGGCTTGTTTTGTCATTTGATTTGTGCTCATGCATTTATGAGACACATATGCCAAAAGGCAGTTTACCCATACACATACAACACACACACACACCTGTCCCACAAAACAACTGCCCAACTAAATCACCTGCGTAGAAAATAATACAACACACACACCTGCAGGAAGGAACAATGTCCTTTTTCTGTCCACTTGAAAATCAGAGCTAAATGCCTTTAAGGGCACACAAAGCACTTTCCTTTTGCCTTCAACAATACACACACAGTCCCATCTAACATCTGGCTTCATTTCTGTCCATCTGTAGCATTCAGAGGAACCATTTCCTAATTCTTTCTGCTGGGTACTCCAGAAACTAGAGATAGGAGCTCAGAAATCTGAACATCACCGATTGGCCAGGGTCAAGCTGGAAAAGGCCGTTTTAGCTACAATCTCTGCTCTATCTTTGCTCCATCACTGCCTTTCAGCAAGGTATTCGACTGCCAACTTTAAAAGGATGTCAGACAGACAGATATTGTCTTAGCCATTTAAAATACACACACACAATTTTGGTTTCTCATCAGATGGCAGAGAAGTTTTGGGTTTCTTATCTGATCTCAGACTCTGTGTTGACAGCAACTTCCTGGCAAACCCCCCAACCCCCAACACACACACACACAAACACATCGCAACTAAGTCAAGTCATAAACTGAAAAACCAAACATCCATTTCCACTAATTAGCAGCTTGTCATGCGAACCCGTCGCCTCATCGGAGTGCTGTTCTTGTGCTGCAGACAATAACAATATGCAGCTTGTTTGTTTTTATTTGTTATACAGATATGCTGCTCATAATGAAGATTTATTTTTATTTTTGTAACACTTTTTCAATAAGACAAAAATTGATCAAAACTTACCCAGAATTAGCGAGTGAGTGTTTTTTTTAGTTTTTTTTTACCCAGATAAAGTTTTTCTGGTGTTTATTTGTTTCTAGAAATGATTGTCTTGAAAATATACTTTGCAATGGTATTAGTAGTAGTACTAGGTGTACTAGCAGTACTTGCATACCGGCACTTCTCACCAGCCTCCGATGTTTTCTTGCCAATGTGGTCAGCTTGTATGCTAGCATACCCTGGAAAACGCGTTCTGTTGATGCTAATTGTCATGGTCATGGAATGAATATCTTGTTAGCTTGGCTCCCAAAAGCGTAGCGAATCATTGTCAGAGACATGAAAACTGCAACTGAGTCAAATCCTACGCAACCGCTTCCAAATGTCAGAGAGCTCTGTTAGCTCTAGCAAGCTAACGTTTTCGCTAGCATTAGCAACTTACTCCCATCAGCCACGTAGCATGACAGAGACTCTTCCAGGACCTTACAGCCGCTGTCTACGTCCCTTCCTCTGACAGTTTGTCTATACTGTGGATATTTGATTTTAATTTGCAGCTCCAATGTCAGCCAGAAAGGAAGTTGGAGGATTAAAGAGAATGAAGTGAAGCGCAGTGTCTCTAAAAGATCATTTCCTGACCGGGGGAACCTCAGGTCCATGAACATAGAGCTGTAATCTAGAGCAGTGAAAGAGGGCATACTTAGAAAAAAATGCAACAAGTCAAAAAGTTCAGATCAGTGGGATTATTTCCACACGTTTGTACATAAATAAAGCTGTTTCACCAGATTAAACTCTGCACAGGATACACATCCCAACAAGTGCCCCAGAGCAAAATCCTAAACCCCTACCTGCTCAGGAATTGCATCCTGCTGAGGTTAAACGTGATGGATTGAGATGAAGGCCTGAACATTCAAGCGTGTCTCCCTCAGCTCAGTGGAACGTGAAGACACAGGACAGTGTAATTTGGATTTGCTTTCCCCGAGGCGACACTGCTCATTTGCGCTCATTTACTCGTCCTCTGGCCAGCGTTCATCCTGTTATACCGTGAGGAATGTTGACACATGAATAAGAGGTTTGTTTTTGTTGAGCTGTTGGTTGCGGATGCTCTCAGTGTGACTCGGTGTCTTCACAGAAATCTTATCCAGCCGTTTCGTGTCTATAATGAAGGCCCATATCGTTACTTTTAAGTCATGTTTTATGGAGGAACTTGTTTCCAATACAAATAAACTTAACGATCCTTGAGAATGATCACTTCTTCCACACTTCCTGATTCTCAATGGTGGTTTGGAATGGAAATATGTTGAAATAATGTCACAGCGTTAGTAGAGGGTGATTTATGAAATTAGCTGGCACTGAATATTAGAATAAACCAATCAAAAAAAAAAAGGAAAGAAAAATGAAATACAATTGTTCGTTATTCTAAATGAAACATATGGACTGCAGGCTGTCGCTGCTGTAGTTGTGAATTTCAGGAAATCCGATTGAGTTTCCAAGAGAGCTGCTCGGGAACGATGTCAGAAAGCCCCTCTTGATCTGTATGAGTTCAAATTGATGCAAACTGTGCTCTACGTGTCCTCCGGAGGAGAATCTCAAAAAGACAAATTCCCATTTTATGGCGTGAAACGTGGTGATTGAGGTGCACTTCTGCCGGCAAAGTCGTCGGCCTCCTTTGATTTTCCCCTCGTTTTGCTACTTAACCCACTTCTTCAGCAGCCAAGCCGCCAGAGTTATGAGTTTGTCAATGTGAGTGCACTCAGTGACTTGACACTTTTCCAAAAAGGCCATAAAGTCATTGGAAGATGTTAAAAGCTCTGCCAGGCTGAAAGAGGTCCTGGGTTCGAGCCATTCTCACGATGAAGTGAGCAAACGGGCGAGTGAGAAAATAAACACGTTTATCTCTACAATTTAGAGGGTCAAGCTGCTTCAAAGGGCATTTTAAGAGTAAAAAAGTCAAGGTTTGTCTTCTAAGATCACGTGTCGAAGATAAGGATGATAAGATAAGAGGAGCTTCAGAAATTAATGAGTGAGGGAATGTAGACCAATCAGAGCTTAGTGACACAAGGAGAAAACTCTTTTTGATATGAAAGCAGTCTGGCTTGCTGGTGTTTCCGAACAGAGCGAAAACTTTTACTGAGCAGCATTGATGGTAACATTTCACAGTCTAACTGCAAACAAACAGCAAAAGTCTGCAATATGATACTGCAGTTTGTGGCATTTTAAAGTGTAATGTTTTGAATCATTGTATCAAGCTTTAAACGGGAACATTTTTCAGAGAGTCAGGAATACAGCGGATTCACTGTGTTCTACAATGTCAAGAGTGAACCGACATTGATGACCCGATAAAACAACTTCAGGGTAGATAAAGTTCCACTGGCAAATAATCTATCACCTGTCACTATCCGGTATATTTGAGGATACATATAATGGACCTAGAAGTAATAAATATTGTGTACTCTGAGCTTTGGTTACTGCATATGTTACTGTCTGTCACATTGTCCACATTGTGCAGAATCAGTGCATAGTGCGTGGTAGGAGGAAGAGACTCGAGTGGACACAGAGGCAGAAAGAAGTCACTTTTACTCCCCCTGTACTCACTCATGGGAAACTATGTTCTACCACTGTAAACATTACAGCTCATCAGTCTGTAAAGAGCCACAGAGACGCTACCATACATGTCTACGGGGCAAGGATGCACACTTAACATTTCTAAACTGAAATAGAAGTTAAAAGGATAAGTTGTGCCAACAGTAAAGTACAAACCAACAGAACACCCCAGCTTCGTTGTGCATCCAACGTGCAGCCCTGCAGTCTGTGTGACCGACACCTACATAGATTTCTGCCTGATTGGCTCATCAGCTACAGATGTTTCAATTAGACACACCTGTGTCTAATTGAGACCTAAGCTACAGCACCATGCACTACAATGTCCCAAGTACACAAACATACACAAACACACAAAACCAATCCCCATCTTTGATATTTTTATCAAGCAGCAGACCCACAAGATGTGATCAAATCTTCCAAAACATTAATCTTAGATTATAGTATAATTCGCATCCGTGTACAGACAATTTGATAAGTCTGTGACTGCGATCAAACCGTGTTGTGAAGGCTGACGAAGATCCCCACTTGGCACCACCTAAGTTTGAAATTTTTGGGTGGAGCATCCCTTTAAAACAGTTACTTACAGACTATACTTTAGAGTCTGGTGAGCAGCCTTTCAGTAAGCAGTTCCAGTAGCATAAGCAGAATTGCTCACACTCCACTTTCGTACAGTTTTGTCACCGCTTTTCCTAAATCGAAAACGGTTGCACATATTTTCATTTTGCAGTGAAATCCTGCTGTTTCATACGTGGCCTCCCAGGGTAGAAAAACCCCTTATTGTACAACAAGGGTGTCTGTTGTTTATCCCAGAATAAAAGCAGAGAGGGAAAGACAGTATTTATATTTATATTCCCTTTCCCTCCGCTATGAGTCTCGCCAAAAATCACCAGGGGACCACAGCTGGCCAACACATGGCAGGACGGCCCCAGTTGCCAGCTCGCAACACACCCACGCTGTAAAAATCATCTGATCAAGTCATTTTTGACTGTATTTGACTGCTAAAAGCCATATTTTCTTAAAAGAAGTGTAATAATCTATCAATTTGTAGAGATCATATCAACTTCTTCCCAATATGAATCAAGATGTTTCTGATTTTTCTGGCATTTCGCAAACCAAAATGACGTGAAGAACTTTTTGCAAGGTTTACACACGCACAGAGGAAACACACACACACACACACACACTTATACACAGAGTAAACGGTTTCTCTCACAGTCATACATAATTGTAGGTACAGAACACATTCTTTCGTTCGTGCACGTACACACACACTCAGTTGAACAAACAATGTCTTAACCATTTACAAACATTCATACACACACATACACACGCGCACACACACAGACCAGTAGAAAGTAGGTCAGGTAAGCCTTAGCTTGGGGAATTTGGTCATTTCCCCCCTTTGTGGGCCTAAATGGACCTCAGTGGTGGAAACCAGTCTAAGCTCAGTTAGTTCTGCTTCAGGTCATTGTTGCTTCAGGCACACACACCCCACACAGTTTATCTTCTGAAGACTAATCGCTCACAGACAGGAAGATGATACAGCTTTATTTAATCAAAAATCTGATTTCCTGTGGTCTGGTTTAAGAAAATCTGGCCGCTTTCTTTTCTCAAAAACCATAATGGAAGTGACTCTAAGTAGAAAGACATTTCTGAATGTTGCTGTTTTCAATGTTGGCATATAGAGGAGACCATTGCTGGGACATCCGATGTCCTTAAAACTCGTACACTACATTATTCATTATCTGAAAAATCAGTGGAAATAGCTGAGGTTAGCTTGGCAGCTTATTCAAGTGCTTGCTAGCGTTAGCATTAGCTAGCCTGCTAACGCGAATGAAGTCAGTGTTATGGACAGAGAATTGTAGAGACAAATACTGAGTCAAAGTTTTGGTCTCAGTTTATTCTGGCTGTGATGGTAGTTAGTTCATGTTTTGCTAGTCACTTTGCTAGCTATGTGGACATGCTGCCTGTAGGGATTCATTAGCGAAGCTGCCTGTAATGGTTGTCAGTCATCCAGCTCATGGTCATCCAAGAAGGGTTGAATAATGGGTAACTGTACTTGGTTGAAGATACTTGAAGGCGTTTCACCTCTCTCAAGTCCACTGCCCTTGATTCAACCCTTCTTGGATAATTTGCGACGCTACTTCACTTTTGTCCCAGGTGGAACGGGTGTATGGTGTTCGCTCTGTCGAGATAAAACATTTTCAAAGACTGAATCTTTATAACGAAACAAAAAAGAATTAATGCATTTTAGTTTTATGAGAACCATGGACACCATCGCGCACCCAACATCAGTAAAACGTGTTTAGACCTGGAACTTTGAAGTGAGCAGTCCCCTTTACACTAAAAATCCAACCAGTCCCATTCCTGCTTCTTTGTTGTCCCCAGAGGCCCCCAAAAATGCCTGACTAAAAATGTCGGACAAAACCCTTTAGCCTTTTTTTTGTTAATGTTGCATGTTTGACGCAGTGAGGAGGAGAAAACAAGGAAGTTGCCCAGCAAGCATAAGTGAGATTACAGCCTGGGCTTGTGGGATTCACAGTCGCTTTGTTCTCCAAACCAAAACCAGCTTCAAAGAGCCTCCTCATGTAAAAAAGGAGTGGTAGTTTGGCTGCCATTTACCCAGGGATGGTTGACTGTGCTTTTAATGCTACGTTTATGTTCACACCTGGGAGTCGCTCAGTGTTCTAAAGGAGTCGAGAAGGTCCGGCCCGCTCCTCTAACCTCCAACTTCTCTCAGCTCTGAGGTAATTCGGTGTGAGAATGAACCAAAACGTCTGGAGCTCGGATAAAAATAATCCTGCTGAAACGCAGGAAGGTTTAGGCGAGCCACGACTTTCTTCGCTTCAAAGCTGTTGGTTTTCAAAGGACGTCTGAAATTTCTTTTGAACAAGTTCATCTTTCTTGCGTGCACAGGATAAGTGTGTTTATATTCTGGTTGGGGGGTGGAGAGTTTGTTCCCTCTACCCCCCTTTGTTGTTTCATGTGGCTGTCTTAAAATCAGAGGCCAACAGCATCTCCTTGGTTGTCTGTTGTTGGGCCAAAGACCAGGTCCTGGCACTCATTTTTCAATAATGAGCCAATTCAAAGGAAACCAAGAAATGCTGGGCCGAAGCAACAATAGATATGAAAAAGGTTTCAGAGGTACAGGTGGCTTGATGGAACAACAGAGATTTTAGGTTTAACTGGAGGGAAGCGTGTGTACTTGTAATGTAATTGGGTAAAATAAACATTACGAAGTGCTTACAAAGGAGAAGTCATTAAAATGGGAAGCTCGTCTACAGATCTATTCTGTGTGTAACCTTGTAACTTTGATCACGTCTCTAAATCTCTCCTATTTTATCCAAACCTTGATCTCAGTAATGGCCGGGTCTTGAAACTACCCAAGATGCAGCAGCAGATCCCAGAGCAGGGACTAACGTGTTCATCTAAAACCATGATGGCCTTACATCTAATGTGGATTAGTTCTATGATTGAGGTGTTCCCCTATTCCCTAAATGTGACAGAGGACTACCACAGTATCCAAATGGGTTTCCTTCTAATTAGTTTAATTCTAATTCTTGTTTTGAACATTTCCCATCAACTCCAACTTTTAAAACTGTATCCTGGATGCTACACGTAAAGATTCATCCTCTGGGGCCCATGAATTTATAGCAGATGTTTAAGTTTTCAAGTGAAGTTAAGTCAAGTTAAGTTAACTAATGTAATAATATCGTATGTGGTCCAAAATGTTAGATGCTCCAGGTGAGAATGTGTGTAAATGTACGAATGTAAAACAGGGTAAACCAAAGCTGCAAGCCTTTTAAACGATGCTCACTGAATCAGCGAATACAGAAAAAATCCACAGACTTAAAGGTTAAGAGTGGAAAACTCTTAAATGATCTGGAATGCAACGACTCCCACTGAATATTTGATATAGGCGGGGGGCTCTGCTTTTATTCATAAAACAGGTGTTTGTGTTTATAGCTTTGACCTCCACTGTTTTAGAGGAATAGTTAACTTCCCTACATTCAGCCTACACGCACGGCCAGCTGGCGGTAAAACACAGCAGACGTGTACGGTTGAACGGATAAACAAGCTGACGAGTTTCAGGTTAAAAACGCACGACATTTGCAACCTGTTTTGCGTTTTTAGAGGCAACGACAACTGCCTCTGTTGAGATCCGACTTTTTAAGAGACTGATCTTGATCCAGGCACAAATGAAGTCCTTCTGCTACCCCAGTACAATAGCTTTTTCCTGTTTTGATTTTCTCACTCCCACCTCCAGACGATTCTAACCAAAGAGCAGAGCGAGTATTCTCACATGGATTTTCTAAATTTCTGACATCAGACTGAAAAAAAACACAAGATAATGATTTGGTCAGGTGTCAGGTGGGCAATAGGTTTGATTGGAAAAGATACCTGATCGATACCTGATCGCATAACGAAAGAATAAATAAACAAAACCTAAATCATAGCAGAGGTTAAAGAAACGTGAACATGCAGCAGAGGCAGGAAATATAAATGTGTTTCTTGATGAGCATTACATCATTCATGAGGGCTGCTGAGGCTGTGGGCATTTATTTTTACTTCAGGGCAACACCGATCTGGGGAATGACTTTGAGGCCATTTTTAGGTTCGCTCAACTGTGAAAACTGTGCAAACTTCACTCAGAAATGAGGGTAGAAAATGGAGCAAATTAATTTGGAACAGTAATCACGTTGTGTAGTTTCCCGGGCGCCTCTTTCTTTATTCTGTGCTGAACTGTGAATCCATGTCTTAGTCAGGAACATCGGCCTCATTATGAATGCATTGTGTCTTTTTGCATACAGTGAGTGTAGAGTGAGTCACCATCAGTCATTAAGCAGAACATAATGAGGGCTGCTGAATATTTAATGAGACACAGTGACTCACACAGACTCATCATCTTTGATCAGCTTGTGTAGCTAAGGTAACATTCACTGTCATCAGCAAATCAGCCTCTGGCTCAGAGGATTAATACTGCAAGCTGGCACGTTTGTTTGAGATTCATGGCCGTGAAAAGTACCATGAAAAGTACAGTGATGATGCTGAGTTCCCAAATACACAGACCACAAAGAAAATGGGGGAAGTAAAACTCAATATGGCAACAAAACAAAGACCACATACAATTTTAATTGATATGAGCAAAACAAAAGTGGAACGATTATTACATTAAGCTGCTATTATAATGGAAAAGGTTTGATTGTTGTTAATGATGTAACACTAATGCTGATTCATAATGTGATGGCCCAAATTACAACACATTTGCCCCTTGGATGAATGGCAAAACATCATCAAGTATCTTCAAACTCGTGTTTTTGTTCATCCCATGTCAGTCAGTACCAGCGATGCATTATTGTGTAAACTTACAGGAAGAACATTCCTTCACACTTGCATAACATTGACTTCGGTTGAACATGTAAGCTGTGTGTTGACGCGTGTGTGACTGTAGAAAATTACCTGCTTGACGGTATCTGCCTGTAGAAAGGAGGGGAGAAAGTAAACATTCCAGCACCGTGATAATGACGGCGCCAAGCCGGGAGAAAACGGTTATTAGTGCTGGTACAGACTGCAGGGTTCAGCTCCACTTAACCCACAAAACTCAGGTCGCCTCTGCACTCCTGATTTGGCTCTAACACAGCAATCAAAAGCTGCAAAACGACGGTGTGGATTGGAGTAATGTCATGGTACGCTTTAACAAGAAGGAAATTCCCCAGCCTGCCTCATCATTTCTCAGGCACAGATTAAAAAGCCTAAAGAGAAAAGACGTTAAATATTCAGTAAATGCAATATTATCTGATTTTATTCATAAAACAAGATAATAATGTGGGGGCTCTATGGTCAGACCAACTGGAGCCAAATATTTACAATGCAAATCTCAATTTTTGTCATGTCAAGTTATCCAATATCACATACGAGCCCTCCCAAAGGCTTTACGGGCCCACAGAACAACAACAACAATGGTTCCCAAAGCAGCCCAAAGCTCTCAGTGCACACCAGGAAAACCCCCACATAAGTCCAGACATCTTTCAGTGTTTGACATTTGTTCCTGTAGTGTCCCACCTCCAAGTGTTTTGGAAACAGATGGAGCTGACCCCCCTCCCTGACCTCTACGCTTCTTAAATGTTAGTCCTGTTGGTCCAATAATAGTCTGACTCAGGCTCAGTGATTTATCCATCTGGATGTTTTTAAAAGTGTTATGTATTGTTTAATATTGTAATAATGAACGATTTGTGACTTATTGTACTCAATATATATATTTATGTGTGTATCCGTTTAACAGTCAGGCAGCTTTTAGGTCCCTAAGTTTGTGTTTACTGCTCCGTCTCTTTCCACTGCCGTGACAACGAAGTGGCTGTCAGTGTTGGGCCTTCTCTTGTTCTCTCGACGGTTGTGTGGGTGGGTGTTTTTTAAATCTCCTGACGGTGTGATCGCCATCCCACCAAAAGAAGTTCCAAGTCTCTCCCATGTCAGCTCCGAGCTCACATGGATACACCCTCCAGCTGCACAACAGATCCACAGCCACATGCCTTTTAATTATCCACCGAGCAGCTGAGAGGGAGACACAGAGGTTCGTCTCCTAACGTCTCCACATCAGTGCGGTGGGAAGAGCAAATCCTGATACCACTCACAACATGGAAATGAGGAAAACTTAAGATTAGTTGGGCTAAGATTTCTTAAAGTGTAAGTGTGTGAGTAGTGTCTGATAAGGTGATCGCTGACAACAAGAACAAGATGAGCGGATGAGCAGCTGCTTCCTGTGTGTCTCCAGTCCACACCTCTGCGCTCTGAAATTAGAGTGTGGGCTCTGCGACGCCACCTTTGACCTCTGCTGGTGCTGTGTTAATAATTCAAACACACCAGGTGTTTGGTGCTGCCGGTGACTACCGGGCTGGGTGCTGCTGTTACAGACTCTTCTTTTCTGATGCTCTCGAAGGCGTATTACGTTTTTGCGTGTAACTTGAAGTTTACGCTTATAGAAATGCATCCAGATAGACCAACACATACTGCAGGTCTTGAACTGCACTGAAAGCTGTGTGTAGTCAGTTCACACCTGCTAACCAGAACAGAGTGGACTTAAAGAGACAGAACCTAAAATGTCCCATTATTACTCAGTGTGCACCGTAGAGCTGCAGCAAAGGAGAGAAGAACTGATTCATTGTGGTGGGGTTTTTTTTCACACATTAACACATTAAAGGTCCCATTTTGACACTCGAGCTGTCACGGTGCTTTTTGTGTTATATGAGTCCATGTAGAGCAACAAACGTCTCTGAGTGCCCAAAGCTCTTTTGTATGTAAAGCGTGAATCCTCAACAGACTAGAGCCAAAAATGCATCAATGATTCATTTTCCGCTTTCGTCGTAAACAGAGAGAAAAATTGTGAAAATTAGTATCTGGCTTTGAAAGCCTTGAACCTCTGAAATAGTCGCCCAGTGTTTTAATGCCAGCTGTTTGCAGAAGGACCAACGGGCAGTAAAATTAGACTCACGAGTCTTAAATGTATTTGCTTCATTCCTGGCAAAAAGACGATCCCACGGAAACAAAGTCTCGGCGTTTCTCCCGGGATGCTGTTCCTCTGAGGGGAACTGTCCCTGTGTGAACTCCCTCTTAACACAACAAAACCTACGTTCTCTCTTGATGTTGCCCATCTCTCAGTTGAGTCTGGGCTCTAAATATATTCCAACCACAGAGCCTGTGAGCTCATGCTGAAGTCATCACTGGTGAAAGAAGAAAAAAAGATAAATAAAATAGGCGCATGGGCTGAGAAAGTCCCGTGTGCTTTTATCCTGTGGTCGGAGGGAAAGCGTCAAGCTTCAGTGAGTTCCCTTTGTTGATTTTATATTTTAAGGCTTACAGTGCTATTGAGCCTTTTTACGTAGTTTATCGTTAAGTTTCCTTTCTTCGTTTATTGAACTCAACCAGAGTAAAAGTCACCAACGGCCTTATAAAGCTACGAATAACAGGTTATTTTTGACTTTTTTGCGATTTTATTTTGAATTTTGTCAATTTCACGCAGAACCGGTGAGAAAATTTTGTCTAGTATCAAAATAAGAGGGCACATTCTAAAGATGTTTTAAACTGATGAATGGAGAGGAATTGGAGAAACTATTTAGATGAACTGGTGAACTGTTTAGATGAATTATTTTAAACTTTATGATGCGTTATTATGATTTGTCTCCGCTTATCAAGATAAAACTGGACCAGGAATGCTGGGGGACGGTTGTCTGAGACGGAGCAGGCGCTGTTTTTCTCCCGTTGCCATGGTTTTTTATGTCTGTTTACATTCAGGCTTACCTTTTACTTTTCATCTCTTATTTTTTTATCTTAGCAGCAGTGGTGCTTTATTGCAGCAGATTTAATGATTTCCACACTCATCATCCAGTTTGGAGAGCAAAAGTGCATGAAGTTCAGTAAACGTTAACGCCATCGTTATGATCCGTCTGCGGCGTTGATTCCATATGGTGTTCGGTTTGACATCTCTCCCTCATTTTGGTCCTTTTTTTTGTTTGTTTTTTTTCACTTAAACTATTCAGAGGCATCGATGGTAAAGGGAGTAATCAGAGCCATTAGCTAAATATTTTTGTGCATAGGAAAAGACATTAAATCACATTGTAATGTATTGTTTTTATTTCACATTTCCAGACAGAAGCTGTAGAAAAGCGATCCAAAGAAAACACTTTGATTTGTCCTGTCGTCTATCTGCCTGTTTGCACAGTAGATGTGCAAAGTTAAGAGAAAACCTGATCTCGCAGTCGATCCTTCGGGACTCAGGCCGTGCTCCCTCTCGTTCCAATAATGATAATATCTATTAAAAATATTGAAGGCTCATCTTTCGACACATCCCTTGGTTTGCCCTGTAATGTGGTTGATGTGAGTTTGGCTGACCAGGCAGACTAACCCATGTACTGTAGAAACAGTACAAAACACACAGTTAAGTGTTTGGCCTCCCATTCTAATTAGTGGCTTCTCCAATTTAGCCGTGGTGAAGGAGTAATGGTCTGGGCCTGTTTTCCACGGTCGGGGAACCTTCATTTCACTGACGATAAATCTTAAAGCTACAACGCGCAATAAAGCTGCTACAGGCGGTGAGATTAGCAAAGGACAGAAAGGAAGAATTCTTGTTTGTTAATCCCAAACGGTGGTCCACAAATCCATAAAAAATGTGTGTTTTAGAGCTGTGCCTTGGATTATTTTGGTTTATTTTATCGTAATCTATTTTTTAAGTTTCACTACTTAAGATAAATCAAACTGGTACAAGGCCCTTAATCTCACTGTACGTAAATTTAGAGAGAAAAACGCCCACATCACATATTCTGATTAAGACGTTTACATTGGTGAATAAATCAATTTGCAGTTGGAATGTTCTGTATATGTACTGTCTCTCAGACTTTGACATGTGCCAATTTCAATCACTTTGCGGTGTTTTCATGATGGTTTAAAAATCCAGTTTATTGCTTTTATAGCCGTGGATCACAAGATTACAGTGTGACATGTCAGGAGGAAGATGCTGAGGTTCAAACATAGCAATGATCGTGACAATCTCTCATGTATGTAGTCTGTGTTAGTGTGTGTGTGTGTGTGTAAGAGATGCAGTCGTTTATTATTTACAGTGTCTGAAATAGTTTGTGTGTTATTTTAAAGATGATCTATTCACATGATAGCAAGTAGCCACATCCAGTGTCTGTCTGTCTGTGTGTGTGTGTGTGTGTCACAGTAACCCTTTGTGTGAGTTCATAGCTGCCTTTGTGAGTGTTGGTGCATTTTTGTATGATGATGATGAAGATCATCATCATCATCACCTCAGACACCTCAAGAGTCTTTTCTCACTCCCATTCAACCAATTAACCACTGACTTCCAGAATCCCACAATGCAATGTTTCTGGTGTCAGCTCATCCTTATATCCTAATAATCTTTTATATGTGACATCACTGAGTAGTATGTTGTTATAACTGATCATAATTAAGTAAAAAATTAAATTAAATTAAATTGAAATTAATTTAAAAAATCATGCAAATTTATGAATGAGGAAAGGAAGGAAAGTTTTTAATGAGTATTTTTTAGAAAATAAAGAGAAAATCGTCTTTTTTATTGGATTATGAGATTACCAAGTGTTCTGAAATGTCTGTTGGCTGGATATGGCTGCAGAAATCATGCTGCACATATGGTTACATTTAACCCTGTAGGAGCTAGCTGCTACTTTTTATGTTCATTTTTCCATCAGAATAGCCGGAATTTTGGTCTGTCTGTTCTTCACTTACAGGCCCCGTGAGTGTTATTAGGCAGTGATTGGGTTCTGTTTGTCTGGCTCAGTTCTGCTGGCGAAAACACGTTCAAAGGGACTAGCTTCTGATTAAAATAAAATACGCTCTTATTCATTTGAAGGTTCTATTTGTCCACTTTGTGTTTTATGTGTGCCTATTCCAGCCCATAATGAATAAACCATCAAACCTTCAGTCTGAGCTTGAAAAGTAAGGCGACGTCTGGTTTAATGATTTTAAAAGGCGCTTGAAGACAGGTGAAACTGAGATCGGGGTGTGGTTTTTAGAGGTGCTCTGGTCTATAAAAAGACTCATTTCAGAGTCCCTTAGAAGAAAAGAATCCTAAAAAATCCATGCAGCACTAGAAGCAAAAATACCAAAACACAAATAAATCTGCCAGAGAATTGTTTATAAAGGAGTGGAGAATTTGTGGTATTAAATGGCTGAGCCAGGATCTAGACCATACATGCTGAAATACTGTGGCAGGAGAAGAGAAGATCCATCAATGAACTGACATGTTATTACTGTAAGAAAGGATTGCACACAAGAAATTGATAATAAATGATTAAAAAATTTATATTAAGCATTAGCATTTCAGAACCATTTAATCAGTATTTGATGCAGGAATCAAAATATTATAAAATGAGAATGAGTCTTTGGGCTTTTTCCCGGGCAGCATATGGAACCGTGCACTCAACACCATCAACCACCACTATCACTTCAATACAATCCAAATTTTCTCTTTTTACTACACTGGTGACACATGCATGAGTGACACACTCGTAATCTGTGCGGTGGAGAGATTTCCAATCCTATTAAGTGGCATCTTGAAATCCAGTTTGAGGATTGAGGAACAGATTTGTCCTCGTTAAATCATCTGAAATAATTCATAATTAACCTCAAATTGACAACACTTTGTGCTGAGACGTCCAGATTGATTGATTTGGTCTTAAATATGACTCTGTAGCTGTAAAGAAAGGTGCATCCTTCCTTTAGTAAGCAGATTAAGCCATGTGTAATAAATAAAGGAGGCAATCCTATTAATTCAGCTTCACTGCATAATGTGCGTATGAACTCTGAGAAGGACTCGGTACTCAGAAGTACCAAGTAAAAAAATATGTATGTACAGTTAGTAAATGTCCCAGATGTCCCTGCTGTTTGTTGTGGCTCCTCTGTCACCAACATCATGAAGTGTTTTGCTTATTTGACCCTGGCACGATGAACATCTGTGAGTGTTACAGTGAGTCTGTAAACACTCACAGACATGAAAACACTAAATGACCTGCGGTGTGACGCTGTCGTCATCGTGAGGGTTTGAAGGCTCTACGTCCGATTGGATGATTGTTATGAATGAGTGAATTTGAGTGTAGTCAGGCATGAATGTGTGCGTGTGTGTGTGTGTGACACTCTTTCCCAGACCTTCCAAAAGTCAATACAGCAGCCTAATCAGTTCCCAGAATCCCCAGCTTTGACTCTGTGTGTCCAGTCATTCGAATCCAAATAACCTGTCAGAGAACTCCCATTGATTGGTCCTCCACAGAGTCTGTGCCATGTGATTGGTCCGTGCCACATGCTGGCAAAGGTTCAAGGTCAATTTGCACTAGTATGCAGACTTCCTCCTGGCTGCTTTTTTCCCAGACGGCCCTTTCCCACTAAATACTACGGGGTGGATTGCTGCTATTGTGCTGTCACTCAGCCATCATCACAGGAGAGCATGCAGAAGACTTTGAAAGACTTTTTTTTTTTGCCCTAAGACAAATACCTGTGATGGTTTTGCAAAATGATACTCGAAAGGTAGACAGAAGTTAGTAGGCAGGAAAATGAGGAGGAGAAATCTCACCTTCACATGCAGAGTGAGGGTAATCTATTCCCTGTGGAAGATCCTTAACACTTCTAAAATATCCTTATTAGTAAAAACATTTTGCATTTATTTTTTATTTCCCAGACTTCCTGCTCTTACATTTTGCTTTTCCCCCCGAATAGTTTTGTTTTTTTTCTTTATAATTTTCTGGATGTTTAGTAGTATTTCAAGGTTTGTATTTTTCTTTATTGAGCCATAAAAGCAATCATAAAATTATCCATACAAAGACTTTATTTCAACTTTCAGATGTTATTTTTTTCTTGATTCTCGAGTTCAGTAATGGCATATTTTGCGTCAAAACACTGACATTGATTTTCAGTACATAAAAATAAAAATATGAAAAATTAAGAAGGAGTCCAAAGACTCAAAACTAAACACCTTCATCACACGTAGATGATGGCTGCAAGATGCAACAAAAAGTGCAGACGATCTCTGAACCACCTGTCTTTGTCTTCCTTCTTTCTATTGGTTGGTAGCGTATCCCAACTAATTCAAACGTTAATTGCGTAAAATGAGACGGTTACTCACTTTTGACCTCGGTCATAAAAAGACAAGCTTAGCGTTCCCTCTATGAGTTAATTATTGATCCAACCAATCAGCCGGCCCGGTGCTTATCTCACAGGCCTGAGGCAAACAAAACAAAGCCCTGATATCACCGTCTGCACCGCGTTACCTTAAACGTGACTGAAACAAAGGAAGAACATTAGGACCTGCAGGGAAACGTCTCACAAAGACCAGATAAAGACGTCTGCGTTTGACTTTACGTTTCCCATCTGTTAAACGCATGCTTGTCTCGTCAGCGTAATTCAGGTTAGTTCGACAAAAATAAACAGAGGAGCTCCACGCTGGCAGCAGGAACAGGAATGAGACGTTTATATCCTCAGAGATGAACGTCGATGTTCATGGAGAAATACACATCTCAGTGTCAGGGGTGTTTTTTTTCCGCCCCCCCCAGTCCATGTGGTTTTGAAGAGCTTTCAAGGACTTGTGAGTCATGAAGCTCAGCACATGAATGACTTTGGAAACTTTGAATTACAAGGCGAAAACATCACGCGCACCTGCTCTCCGACATTCAGGATCAAAAAAACCAGCAGGTAAACCCTTTAAAAGAGGAGATAAACCACGCGTGACGTGCTGCGTCTGATCCTCTCAGTCCTTCACCTTTGTTCCTCCTCGTTTCTTGTGGTTTACAGAAGCTTTTTTCTTCTCGGCCCGATGTTTGAGCGAGACGACGCGATGAGCATGTGGGGCTTGTACAAACATGGAGATAATCAGTTCCACTCGGCCGGCCGTGGGGAACCTGCTGATTTGGAAAGGATCGAGCATCTGAGGGACAAAGAACTGAGATATTAACCACGCGCCACTGGAGCTCATAGCTTTGCTGTCTTCTTTTGGTTCTTGCACTCAGAAATGACACAATTTGCAGCAACCATTCTCATCTGTGATCCAAGAAGAAGACAACTCCCAGAAAACACCCACGGGGAGTAATGTGTCTGCTGTGGATTTTGAGGATGAGGACTGATTTTGTTTGATCTGTGTGATTTAGAGGACGGAATTCCCTCTCGCTCTTCACAGAGTGACTCTTCCAGGACGGCTTCTTTGCTCCATTCTCGCAGTACACAATACTCATGTGTCTCACATTAGGTCATCATCTTTGTTTTTAAACTTTATTTGGCTCTTCTGTGTATTCATGATGACTTTTGTTAAATTGTATAACCATATCAAAGATGTTTGGGTCCCATGTGGACGTAGACCTGTTTCTGGTTCTGGTCCTGAACAGTTTTTGTATGCATTAATGCGATAATACATCAAAATCGCTGACGGACACGTTGCATGGTGATGTTTATGGGGTATCGTGTGAAGATTGATAAAGAAAAATATGAATTTAAATCACTTTAGAATAAGCCTGTCACATAAAAGAATGGAGAAGAAGTGAAGGGGTGGGAAGATTTTCTGAAGGCTCTGTGTATATGGATGGAATTAACGAGGATTCCACGATGTGCCCACTGTAATTGTGTAATTAAATTAAATTGATGTTTTTTTTTCTCCAAACGCAGTCTAAAGTATAATCACAGTTTTGATGTCCGTGTCAACATACACAGTGCCAGAAAAAAAAAAAGTTGTGCTTCTCAGATTTTGATTTGCTCCAATACAGAAACAATGAGCCTTGTCTCAGCAGAAGTTGCAGCAGCAAATTTGAGCAGTTGTTTGAGCGACGAGTGTAACACATCAGCTCATAGACAGAATACCAGCAGTTGTGTTGAGTCACAATTTCTTTTAAAAAAATCCCTGCACAGGCTTTCCCATTGTAGGCCTGCAGCTCTGACAGAGAGGGTATCTGTGGTCAAACACAAGACTGTTTGTTACATGGAGAGGAAGTGGAATCTCTCTACTAGACAGCTGCTCATTCCCAAACCCGACGGCGTACGAACGCTCCCAGCACCTCCTAGATCCAGCGTTCCCAGCCCCCTGACGTCCCGCCGAGAGAGCATTAGCCACACATGTCGAACGCCCGAGAGGTTACCCAGGGAAAATACACACAGGCGAAGGGTCACTGCCTGGGTTTTTCTCCCAGAGCATCCTGGCTGGGAGGTTTTGTGTTGGTGTTTTGGTTCCGGCTGGGAGGACGCGTCAGAATGGCGATAAAGGCCAAAGTGGAGCATCCCCCTGGACAATAAGCACATGTGGCTGACATGATGATGGGAATGTAATGCGGTGTGTGATGTGGTGCGCTGCCAGAAGTTCACACTCAAACCCCAACGGATCTGAAAGAATTTGAAGTTGCATTTTATTGACAGCATTGCGTACGGGGTTGCCAATTCATTAATCCAAGTACACAATAGTAATGATGTGGCACAGTGAAAACAACATTTACAACAGTCCTGGGAACAGCGTTTAACTGCATTACAGGTAACTGTAATGGACTACACAAATATATATATAAACAAATACAAAACCAGTGTATTGAAAAATATTTGATACTATACTCTACCATATTTGATACTATACTATACTACCATACTATAATATACTGTACCATGCCATACTATACCATATTTGATACCATACTATACTATATCATGCCATACTATACTATGCCATACTATACCATGCCATAGTATACTATACTATACTACACTATGCCATACTATACCATGCCATAGTATACTATACCATGCCTTACCACACTGTACTATATGATTCCATACTATACTATACCATGCCATACTATACTGTACTACACCATGCCATACAATACTATACCATACTACACCATGCCATACTATACTATACCATACTACACCACGCCAAACTGTACTATACTGTGCTAAACTATACTATACCGTATCATACTATACTTTACTATACTATTCTCTGCTATGCCGTGCATTGATTATAATGTATAATGAGGTGACTTAGATTCTAACATTCTTGTCTAAATCAATTCACAGCCTTAATCAGAGTATAATCAAAGTTTAATGTAAACATACTGGCCAGGCCTAGAGGCAGCTGACAACAAAACCTTGGTGTGTAATGTTTCCTAATAGATTTCTCTAGATGCAACTGCCCAGTTACAATCCACTAACTGCTTGGTTCTCACATTAATACTGGCACCCCTTCACATGTGTCACATTCTGAAGTCGAAGGCCACAGACTGGGGAATCCTCTGGTCTGTGAGATAGTTTACACAGGTTTAACTCCAGAGGAATTAAATGCTCAGAGGCCTTATTGATGCAACAGCTGGGCCTTGATCCACAGTCTCATTCCAGCCTCCATAACTCTCTCCATGCTCACGTGTTGACATTAACCTTGGCTGGGCCCACTTTTTTTCATGTCTGTGCTGTTGATGGAAGATCAGTGGAACAGCGGTTGTGGGTGATTGTTGTTCTTCCTGCTGTAGTTCAACGTTGTTGGGTTTCGAAAGCCTTTGAAATTGTGAACAACATTAAACACAATTCCACTGCACTCCTGGAATATCATGCTAGTGCAGTACATCTTTTCAGGTGCCGGAGGCTGCTACACCAAGTAAAACTTTGAAGTTCTACTGCTGTTTATGATTATTTTCTTCATGCTTTTGTCCGTCTTTCTCTTCTTTATCTGATGGGAAAGCTTGAAAATGAGCTCCAGGTAAAAGGAGAAGTCATAGATTTTAGCAACAGAGCAACAGCTGCATTATAAATCCCAAATACAAAACAAAAATGATGTTTCCCTTTAGTTTTTAATAAGGTGTGTAGTTTTCATTTGCCAACAGAGATTTACGTCCTTTTTTTCTTTTTGGTCCGGCCGAAAGTCCAAACAGGATCTTTGATGTCAGGTTTCAGGCAATCAGCGGTGATGAATGAGAGGAAGGAGGCCATGCAGAGGATTTTGGCACGGAGCCCTGCACGGCTTTCAAATGGGCTAGTAGCTCTGTGGGTCAAACTGGGGGAGGGGGTTAAAGAAAGTGGGGGAAAGGGGGA